>RJWH01005049.1:53435-87191 GCA_004363575.1 Solenodon paradoxus | reverse complement strand
CATGCACAGGGACCACCTATCAGAACTACCTTCTCTCTTGTCCCTTCCCTATATAAGTCCCTCCATCTTAATAAAATTTTGCAGCTTGATCAGAATTCTTTGTCTTGCTGTCATTTTTCGCGCCTCTTGTCCCACCCCTTTCATCCGTTCTAGGTGGATCTCCGGACCCCAGTTGACTGCTCCGCGGGTCGGAGTCAGTAATGGCCATACTTACATTGGATAAAACAGACTTCCAACTAAAAAGCATAACAAAAACCAGAGATGCACTTTGTATAAAGGTTAAGGGTCAATCCAGCAAGAAGACAAGCCTATCAACATACATGAACAAAATGAAGGAGCAAAAGTATTATTAGAAGTGACAAGAGACATCGACAGCAACACAATAATAATAGGAGATTTCAACACCCCACTTACAACAATGAACAGATAAATCAGGCAGAAAATTAACAGGGAAACGGCTGCTTTAAATGACCATCTGGAACAGATAGGTTTAATAGTCATACACAGAAATTTCATCCAACGACTATAGATTTCACTTTCTTCTCAAGTATGCATGGAACATTCTCAAGGAAAGATCGTTTGTTGAGACACAAAACATGGTTCAGCAAATTTACAAGCATTGAAATGATAGTAAGAATCTTCTCTAACCACAATGGCTTAAAACAGATACAAAATAATATGCTTCTCTATAACTCTTGGGTAAAAGAGGAAATCAAAGAGGAGTTTAAAAAATACTTAGAGACAAATGAGAATGAAGACATGAGCTACCAGAATCTATGGAATATAGCAAAAGCAGTTCTAAGAGGGAAGTTCATTGAAATCCAGGCTCACCTCAAGAAACAAGAAAAATCCCAAATAAACTTACACTTAAAACAACTAGAGAAAGAAAAAAAAATACAGGTAGAAAAAAGGAATTAATAAAGATTCGAGCAGAAATAAATGAAATAGAAAACAATAAACAATCCAGGAGATCAATGAAACCAAAAGTTTGTTCCTGGAAAAAATAAACAAAATGACAAACCATTGGCTAGACTCACAGAGAAAAAAAGAGAGAAAACTCTCATAACTAGAATCATAAATGAAAGGGAAGAAGTTACAACAGATACCACAGAAATATAAAACATCCTAAAAGACTGCTGTGAAAACTCTGTGCCAACCAAATAAATAAACTTGAGGACATGGAGAGATTTCTAGAAAAACACAATCTACCAAGACTGAACCTGGAAATATTGGAAAACCTGGACAGAACTATCATGAGCAAGGAAATTGAAGAGGTAATCAAATGTTTCCTAGGAATAAAAGCACAGCAAAACACACTGTCTTTACTAGTGAGTTTTATCAAACCTTCAGAGAAGAATTAATACCTATGCCTCTCTAACTCTTTCAAAATACTGAAGAAAAGGGAACACTCCCAAACACTTTCTATGAGACTAACATCACACTGATATCAAAAGTTGAAGGAGACGTCATCAAGAAAGAAAATTACAAAACAGTATCTCTAATGAACAGAGATGCAAAAATTCTCAACAAAATATTGGCAAGCTGAATCCAACAATACATCCAAAGGATCATTACCTTAACCAAGTGAGTTTTATCCCAGGGGTGCAAGGATGGTTCAACATACATAAGTCTACTAATATAATACACTGTATCAGCAAGAACAAAGAGAAAAACCACATGAGCACATCAATAGATACAGCTTTGACAAGATTCAACACCCATTTACAATAAAAACCTGATTAAAATCAGGATGGAAGGTATATACCTCAACATAATAAAGGCCGTATATGACAAACCCACAGCCAACATCATACACAACGGTGAAAAATTGAAAGCATTTTCTCTAAGACCAGAAACAAGGCAATGCTATCCACGCTCACCACTGTTACTTAACATTGTACTGGAGGTTTTTGCCAGTTATTAGGCAAGAAAAAGAAATAAAAGGAATCCAAATTGGGAGCCAGGGAGTAAAACTATTACTATTTTTAGATGACATGATTCTGTATGTTGAAAACTCTAAAAATTCTGTCAAAAAAAAACTACTAGAATTAATCAATTAATACAGCAATGCAGCAGGCTACAAAATCAATGCACAAAACTCTGGCATTTTTATATGCAAGCAATATGCTAAAACAAAATGAGATCAAGAAAACTATCCCATATACAATAGAAGTAAAAGGAATCAAATACCAGCACGCTCTGGTGGCTTAGCAGGTAAGTCCACTGTAGTGAGGTCCACATACAACCTAAGGGCCTGGGTTTGATACCCAGGGTTGTGGGGAACAATGAAGATGAGCAACTACGTAAAATAAAGTGCTTCTCTCTCTTCTTTCCTATCTGCCTCTGTTTACCTTCCTTCCTGCTTATACCATTTCTTAAAAAAAAAAAAAAGTACCCTGGAATATATTTAACAAAGGAGATGAAAATCCTGTATGATGAAAGCTATAAGTCCTTCTTAAAAGAAATGGAAACATATATGGATACACAGAAGATAAAAAGAAATAAAAAGACTTCCCAGCTTATGGCTGGGAAGAATCAGCATTGTTAAAATGGCCATCTTACTTAGAGCAGTATACAGATTTAATGCAATCCCGGTCAAAATCCCACAGGCGTATTTCAAAGAAATAGAACAATTTTTTTTTTTTAATTTGTATGAAAGAACAAAAGACTCCAATAGTCAAAATTATGAGAAAAAAGAATAAATCTGGTGGTATCACACTCCCAGATACTGTGCTATAGTACAAAGTGGTAGTGATCAAAACTGTATTACTGCTGGAATACTGACAAAGGCACTGGAATACAATTGAATCACCAGAAACTGACTTGCTCACATACAATCAATTTATGACAAAGGAGCCTAAAGCACACAATGGAGAAAAGAAAGTCTCTTCAATAAATGGTGTTGGGAAAACTGGACAGCCACATGCAAAAGAAACTTTAGCACCATTCAAAAAAATTAAATCAAAATGGACTAGATACTTGAATATAAGATCGGAAGCCATAAAATTCTTGGAAGATAACATAGGAGAGCTATTCCATGACATCAACCTTATGGAGGTCTTTCAGAACTCAATTCCAGCATCAAGAGAAACAAAAACAAAAATAAATAATTGGGACTACTTCAAACAAATAAACTTCTTCACAGTAAAAGAAAACATGACCAAAACAAAAAGAAAGCCTACTAACGAGAAGGTATTTGCTTTTCATATTTCTGACAAAATATCCAAAGAACTCATAAAACTCAGTAACAGTAAGACAGGCAATCCAATAAAAAAAAATGGGCATGAGAATCGGAGAGGCATTTTCCCCAAAAAATATGCACATGGTCAACAGGCACGTGAAAAGATGTTCCTACTTGCTCTCTGGCTATTAGGGAAATGCAAAACAAAAACAAAAACAAAAACACAACAATGAGATATCACCTTACACCTGAAAGACTGTCTATTATCACAAAAGTATTTAAACAGCTAATGTTGGCAAGGATGTGGAGTAATGGGAACACTTTTACGCTGTTGGTGGGAGTGCAAATTAGTGCAACCAGTATGGAAAACAGTATGGAGATTTCTCAAAAAGTTGAAGATGGAAATCCTATATGATCCTACCATCCCACTTTTGAGTCTCTACCCAAAAGATACAGAAGCACTAATTCTCAGAGACTGATGCACCTTGGCCATGTTTGTTGCAGCCCTATTCCTAATAGCTAAAGACTAAAACTACCTAAGTGCCCATGATCAGTAGAACAGATAGAGACCACATGGTATATATACACACAATGGTATATATGCTCTCAGTCCCTTTAGAAGCGATGAAATCCTTTCATGTGAATCAACATGGATGGATCTAGAGGGGATTATGCTAAGCGAATTAAGTCAAAAGAAGAAAGCTCTATACCAGAGGACCCCATTCATAGGTGGAATGTGAATAGACAAAGATAAGAAATAGGTGAAATGAAGCCAACTCTTGGACACTGGCAACAGAACTGATGTTACCAGTAGGGAATGGGATGGGGGGTGGGGGGAGGGAGGTGGGACAAGTGGTGGCAGGGTCCAATGGACAGTGGTATAATTTGTAATCTGGTGGAGGATAGGTTATGTTGACATGTATTTGAGGAATGAGGCATTTGCACATATGGGGAACCTAAACTAATGAGTTTATTTTAATTTAAGAAACAAAGTTACCTCAATAAAATACTAATTTAAAAATGTTTATGGGCATCTGACTTTTCTGGGTAGTCCTCATCATCCCTTGTTCTTGTCAAATGAATTACTGTATTTTATTTCCTGACACCCAGTCTGTCACTTCGTGTCCCACACAAAGTGTATGGCATTCAGCAGAGGAATAAGAGCTTAGACACTGGAGTCAAACATAACTAGGTTCACAGCCCAGGTCCACTAATCCACTGTGCAACCACGGGGAAATTTCTTAATTGTCAAAATATTGTTGGCATAGCAATAATAATAATAGTCTTAATAACAGGCATAAGAAGTGGCCACCTCCTAGGCTTGTTTGAGGGTCAAACGAAAGGAGGCACGCATAGCACTGAGCTTGCCTCAACACCTCAGCATTAACAAACAAAAACATTAACATTCAGCTAGTAAGGGAAGAAACACATTACGAAACTACTAACAGTAAGAGTAAAGTTCTGTGCGTGAGGTTCTTTTTTCTTTTTTTAGTGCAATTAAGGTAATTTATAATCTGTCTTCTTCTGAACCTACTGGGAATGTTTACAATAAACCCAAATAGCACTCCCTTTGGCAGCACATGTACTAAAATTGAAGCGATACAGAGATTAGCATGGCCTCTGCACATGCAAATCAACAAAGTATTCCATATTTTCAGAGAAGTATAAAGAAGTGTTTGGATCAGAGTAAGAATTTAATAAATACCAATAGTTCTTATGAAAAAAGAAGAACGAAAGACAGACCAAAATATATCCAGGAGGTTGTTTTGACGATGTCTCCCCTCTCCTCCCCTCTAGCACCTTTGTTGGGTGAGGGAGGGAGGCTGGTTCCAGTTCCCATGCTGTAGGTTTGGGGGCCCTGTGTCAGTCAATGTCAGGAGAGCAGATGTTAGCTGTGCTCATGACCTAGCAGCGCTGAGGATTTCAGATCACCAGGCTGACAGCCCTGAAACGGGTCGCAAGGCGAAGAAAGCCGTAGTTCTGTTCTGATCGGCATAACTACTCAAGAAATACAGTCGCTTCCTTTTCTATACACTTTAATTAAACAATTAAATCATATCTTATTCCAAAAGGGAATTTGAAATTGCTGATATGAAAAAATATAGTCCAAGTTAAAAAGAGTAAATGAAGAAATTGTGGAAAAGGGAAAATTAGAGCAGAAGAATACAATAAAACCAGGGACAACCCTACTACACAAAAGTGATGTGAAAAGTTTCAGTACAAAGTTGTGAAATAAAGACCTGAATTTGAGCTGTAGAGCATCAAAAGAAAAAGGAGCAAAATCTCAAAGAAATTGTTCATGGAAATTACGTATAACTGATATTGAGTTCTAAGAGAAATTTCTCCATCCAGAAGCCAGAAGCCATAAAGAGAATAATGCCACATTGGGTTTTTATAAGGCCCTCAGCAACATCTGAACAGTAAATGTAAGTCCTTTGTTCGGTAGCTAAGGGAATACTTGATATTTCTATACCCATTGATCTGTTACAAAGAGGACTGAAAATGCCTCTCCCTTCTTGATTAGCAATTTCTACTAGATAAGGGAAGACAGATGTTATGAATGTTTATAGCATTATAGCATGTGGTTCAAAAATCCATGAGGCGCATTTTTTGATTCCTTTGAGTTCCTGTAATCAAATGCTATGCAAGCAGACAGAGCTTAGATAACAATTTTTTATCCAAAAAAGAATGTTCACATGCTCATTCCTACCCATTAAGGACTATGCTTTTTGCAACTCTGCAGGGTACTACGTGGACAATAAACTGTTGTAATAACGATTAAACTACACAGCTGATTTGCTACCGATATGGTTATTTTTCTCTTCCTTTTATTAGGATCTGTTTTATGTGTGTTTTCAAATAAATAGATTGACAGAGAGGGCAGTCTAGAGAAAAGAATTTAACAGAAACAAAAGGGGAACAGAGGCACCCTCTTTATTGGTCTCTTATTTACCTTAATGCTCTTGTATACACAGGAGTGGAGCAAATGCATGCTAGAGAACACAATCAGCCTGGGCAAAAACTGTCCTGTATTTGGAATTAGTTTTGGAAGCAGAATAGAGGTGTGTTTTTCATTATGTCACATTGGAGTTTTGCATTCGAGAGTATAATTACCAAACCCAGCCCTTAAACCACTGCAAAAACATCACATGCTTCTCACACACATTTTTCCCCTGCAGACCAGCACTCAAGTGCCCACCAAGGGCCCTGCCCACAGTAGGATGAGTTTAAAATTCTTTTCAAGTACAGTTGTAACATGGCTCTCATCCACAAAACAAAAATTATCAGCAGTTAAATCATAGGATTATTCTGTCATTACAGATAACTAGGTACGTTTAGTGTATAATATCCATTCTATTAAAACCCTGGGTCAGTTTCTCCTATGTAGAAAGCAGCTCTCAGGGTGCAAACCCTCAGCAGCACACCAGTATCTCTTTCAAGCCTGTAATGAAACCAGACTGCAAACTTGAAGTGTAGAAAGTCAATAGAATTTGGAGTTTAGCTTCTATTTAATTTAATGTTTGCAAGCAGTGCTGAGGACAAATGAAGACAAATGAGGTAGACATTTTCTGCTTCTTATCTGCCCAAGAACCCATTGGGGTCAGTGAGAAAGTCTAAGCTCTAGGCTCTCTCACATTTCCTTCCTCAGTGCACCCTGCAAACCTAGGATTCTCCCCTCTCATCTCTGCAAGCTGAGGAGTGGCAGTTACTAACACTTCCAGAGCAAAAGCAGTTTCTTACTGAATTGTTATTTGAACAGCTTAAGAGAGTTAATGAAACTTTTTGAAGAACCTTAGTCAAAAGAGTAATGGGAGAAAGGGAATCATTTATCATTTATCACCTGGTTTAGATTGGACTACACACTACTAATCTAACGCAAATTGATATTAGGTGATACATTAACAAACATTTGCTACTTTAATAGTAAAGTGTTTATAATAAGAATAACTTACATTTAAATAACATTTAATGTGTGCTAAACATTTTTCTAAATATCTCTGCAATCCTCATAGTAACTCACAATAAACACATTTAATCCTCATGACAATGTTAGGAAGCAGATAGATAATCATCCTCTGTTACAAATGAGGAAACCTAGTCTCAGAGAGATTCTGTCCCTAGCTTTTTAGCAAGTGGGAGATAAAGCCAGGCTCTCACATAACCCCTGTTGAAAGGTTATTTGATTATACTATATAATATGTACTAAAGAAATAGATAACTATCAGTGCTAATTACTACTATGGACTATCTGTGCCCGCTTCCCCCATAATCATTTGCTGAGACCCCATCTCTAATAGGACAGTATTTGGAGGTGGGGTTTTGGGAGGTAGCCAGCTATAGATGAGGTCATGTGGGTGGAGCCTCCGAGATGGCATGGGTAGCCTTATAAGGAGACCAAGATCTCAGTTCTCACTCTCTCTGCCAAATGAGGACACAGTGAAAAGATGGCCAGGGATAGGCCAGGAAGCAGGTCCACACAAGGCACTAAATCTCCTGGAGACTTGATCTTGGACTTCCAGCCTCCATAAATATGAAAAATAAGTATTTGCTGTTTAAACCACCCAATCTATGTATTAGCAACCCAGACTGACAGATACTTATCTATTATTGCATAAAAATTACTCTAAAACTTAGTAGTTAAAACAACAAGCATTTATTATTTATAATGTATGTAGTTCATAAATTCAAGGGCAGCTTAGCTGAGCAGTTCTGGCTCAAGAACTTTTATAAGGTTGTGGTTAAGATGTTGATGCAGTCAAGGAAAAGCTGGCTGATGACCTACTTTTTTAATGGATAAAAAATATTTTTTTAATATGCACACATATATATAGTGTAATATATATCATAATATATACACACATATATGCACACTGGAATATTATTCAGCCATAAGAAAAAAAGGAAATGCTACCATTTTCTGAATACATTATGCTAAATGAGATAAGGCAAGAAAGATAAATACTATCTGATATTATTGTTATATGGAATCTAAAAATTCAAACTTGAGAAGCAGAGAGTAACATACTGATCAGGGGGTAAGGTAAATGGAGAGGTACTACTCAAAGGTACAAACTTCCAGCTATGGGATTAATAAGATCTGGGGGTCCCATGTACAGTCATCTAGTAATACTGCAGTGTATACATTATATACTTAAAAGTTGCTCAGAGAGTAAACCTTAAATGTTCTCAAAACAAAAGAGAAGTGATTGTGATGTAACAGAATGGAGATGTTCCCTAATGATGACCGACTTTTAAGATGACCTACTCACAGGGTCATCGAGAGGAGGCCTTCAGGTATGTTCTGTCTGGACTTCTCTATAAGGCTACTTGATTGTTCTCATGTGTTTTTAGACTTTGCCAGAGTTTGTGATCTATGAAGAGAAACAATGAGGAAGTCACAGTTCCCATCTGGTTACTCACTATGTGCTATTTGGTACCGTTCTTAAATCCGACCTACTTCAAGGGTAGTAAAATTATATATTTAAAAGGGAGATGTGTCAAAAATGTGTAGACATATGGAAAACTTTCACACTGGTACAATGGTTTCATGGGTATTATTTCCTAGGCAATATTAAAGTAGACATTAATGTTAGGTCTGAATTGAAGATTTTTTTAATGTTAAGTAAATAGTGCTGCAGGTAATTTGTTAAAAATGATAAAAATTTAAAAGACAGCATATTCTCTTGGCTAAAATTTGGGATCACCTGCATTAGAAGGCTTTCAATGTTCAAGTGTATTTAGGGAGGAGACAAGAAATGTCTAAATAGATCAAACCAAAAGGTTCAGATTTTGGAAGCACCAGACAGAAGAATGCCTGGTAGGTATGAACTGGAAAACAATGGGATGAAAGGCAATGCATCGTTCTTTTGTCTTTTAAGTCATTATTATCTCTTTATTTTTGATAATAACTTAAGGTATTATTCACATACCTTAGCTTCAGGTGAGTCCCCGTGGTGTACTGATTGGAAGGAGTCCACCTAGATCCCAAGGACCCAGGTGTGTGTTCCAGGGCCAGGGGCAACAACCAGAAAGAACAACGAAATAAAATAAATTAAAATACTCCCTCCTCTCTCTTTCTGCCTGGCTGCCTGTTCATCTTCATTCCTGCACCTTTCCTTTAAATTTTCTAATAGAATCACTTCAGTGATTCATATTTATTCACAAAGTTGTACAATCATTACCACTGTGTAGTTTCAGAACATTTCCACCACAAGGCCCCCTCAAAAAATAGCCATTAGCATTCATTCTCCATATTCCCTCCAGTACTGGACACTACCAATTAACATATCTCTAACGGATTCGCGTATTCTGGACATTTCATATAAATGAAATTATCTAGTATGTGACCTTTATGTGTCTTACCTCTTTCATTAACATGTTATCAAAGTTCATCTGTGATAGAGTATGTATCAATGCTTCATTCCTGTTTAATGGGTAAATGATATTTCATTTTATGGACATACAACATATTGTTTATCCATTCAGCAAATGATTGACATTTGGGTTGTTTCCACTTTTTTGACTATTAGGAGTAATGTTATTAAGGGTATTCACTTTGACTTTTTTTGTGCGGGCATATGTTTTTAATTATTTTAAGTAAATACCTAAGAGTGGAATTGCTGGGTCATATGGTAACTCTGCATTTATCAATTTGAGGAACTGTGAAATCATTTGCCAAACTTATTGAAGCATTTTACATTCCCACCAGCAGTGTATGAAGTTTTCCATTTCTCCACATTCTTGCCTGTAGTTGGTATTATCTGTCTTTTTGACTATAGCCATTCTAGCACGTGAAGTGGTATCTCATTTTGATTTTGATGTGCATTTACCTAATGAGTATCCTTTCATATGCATTTAGCCATTTATAGATCTTCTTTAAAGAACAGTCTATTCAAATCCATTTCTCATTTTTATTCAGGCTGCTTTTCTTTTGATTCATGCATATTCCTTGTATATTCTGTGTGCTAATTCCTTATCAGATGTATGCCTTGCAAATATTTTCTTCCACTCTGTAGGTTGTCTATTCACTCCTTTTCTAGTGTCTTTTAATGTACAAATGTTTTCGACTTCGATGAAATCTTACATCTAGTTTTCCTTTTATTCTTTTTGCTTTTGGTGTCATATTCCAGAAACCACTGCCTAATCTACAGTTATGGAAGTTTAGGTTTTCTTCTAAGGGCTTTATAGTTTTAGCTCTTGCTTTAGGTTTTTTATCCATTTTAAGTAAAATTTTGTACAGAGTTTGAGATAAAAGTCCTACTTCATTCTTTTGTATGTGTGTCTGAGCTTTCCCAGCACCATTTGCCTCTTCTTTGCCCCATTGAACTGTCATGGCACCCTTATCAATAATGGTTATTTGAAGTGATAAATTTTCTAGAATAATTCCCCAGTGCATTTTCAGAAATCTAGCAAGGTTAGAAGAGAGAGAAAAATGTCTGTATCCCTATAAAGAGTTAGCATGAGAGATTAATGTAATAAAACTATTTCTTGATGTAATGGTAGTCATATGAATCAATGTGTGATCAGAACTACATAGGACTAAATACACATTTTAAATGAGTGCATGAAAAATTGGTGAATGATATCAATGTTAGTTTTCTGTTTGTGTGATTATTCTATAGTGAAGCGAGATGTTACCACTGAGGGAAACATACCAAGGATCTACTGTATTATTTCTTAAAATTGTATGTATAGCTCCTTTAAATGAAATTTCCAGCAACCAACTTCATTTTTAAAAATTAATGGAAGGGATAGGTACATTTTGAGAAAATATATGGAAAGCAAGTTAAGAAAAAGTGATTATAGACTCAATCTGGTGGGGAATGGGGAAGAACCATTAATTCCTATGTGGGAATTCTTTTGGGGGTGATGAAAATATTCTAAACTGAGTTCATGGTGGTTGTCACACACTTTTGTAAATGTTTTAGAAACCATTTCATTGCACACTTTAAACAGGTTAATTTTATTGTGTGATACTTAAAAGAAAAAAGAAAGAACAAATGAAAGAAAGAAAAAGAGAATCTAAGGGCTCTAACAATGATAGAGTTATAAGAGATCAACAGACTATATTCCAGGGTAATAGCATCATGTAGTAGTTCTACCCAGAGCGTGAGAGAGTTCTAATTGTTCCACATCATATCCATCACTTGGCGTTTTCTCTTCATTTTGTTGGGATAATCCAGTCATTCTAAATGGTGTACACTAGATTCTCACTGTGGTTTTAATTTGCATTTCCCAAATGACTAAATTAATGAATATGTTTTCATATGTTTATGAAAAGATGTTCTATATTTCTTTGATAAAATATCTCTTCAAATATTGCCTTTTTTTTTTTTTTTTTACTTTGTTTTAAGGTTGAGCACTGGGAGTTCTTAATATTTCAGGGTACAATTTCTCTGTCAGATATGTGGTTTGAAAATACTTTATTCCAGTCAGGGAATTGTCTTTTTTTCTCTCATGTATAGAAAGAAAGGATTCAAGTGTTTGCTTTCCAAATGGATATTCAATTGTCTCTGCACAACGTGTTTTGTTTTGTTTTGGCACCAATGCTGGAAATCTACTGATCAGAAATACAAGTTTATTTCTGGACTTTTTATTCCATTCTGTTAATCTAGAATTTCATCTTTATACATTCTCTTGAATATTTTAGCTTTATAGTAAGCTTTGAAATTAGGTAGACAGAGCTCAAACTTCACTCTTTTTCAAAATTGCTGTGGTTATTTTAAGTCCTCTGCCTTTTCATATAAATTATAGTGTCAGTCAATCTCTAAAACACAACAATGAGCAAAGCAAGTGTGCTAGAATTTTTATAGGAATTTTATTGCATCTATACATTAATTTGGGAAGAAATAACTTCTTAATAATATTCCAGAAACATGGAGCACAGCTCCAATTATTAGATATTTTCCACTTCAGCAAAGTTTTATAGCTTTTGGTATATAGGGCTTTCACTTTGCTAAATTTATTCCTAAGTATTAAATTGGTCTTGATACTATAATGAATGAAATTTTCTTATTTTCACTTTCAAATGACTTGGTGTTTGCAAACATAAATGTAATTGATTATCTTCATCTTGTTCTCAACATGACCTTGTCAATCTTGCTTACTAATTCTAATAGTTTATGTATATTCCTTAGGATTTTCTACACAAAGGATCATATTTTCTGTCTGAGGAAACTTCCACTTCATTTTTTTTTTTACCTGCAAAAATTTAACTTCTTTTTCTTACCTGTTCTACTGCCTAGACCCTTGACTACAATATTGAAATAGTGAGGTTGGAGTTCCTGCCTTGTTCTTGATATCATGGGAAAGTATTTAGTCATACACCAATAAATACAATGTTGGCTGTATATATTTCAAAGCTGCCTTTAGTCTGACTGAGAAGTTTTCTTCTCTTTCTTGTTTGCTTGTAGTTAAGAGACAGTACCCTATCTGTGTATGGGAGTCTCTCCTTTCCTTCCCTCTCTTTCTCCCCAAGCACCCCCACTACACACAGCAAGCTCGTGCTTCATCACAGTAAGTTGATCGATCTGTTCGTTGGATTTTTCTTTTCAAGGAAAGGTACAGAAAGGAACGAAAGCAACCAAGCAGGCAGGCATGAAGAGAAAGGAGGAAGAAACACTTTTATTTTATTTTTATTTAGTTGTTCACATTGGTTGTTCCCTGCTGGGCATGGAACACGAACCCAAGTCCTAGGGAATTTACGTAGATTGCACTCCTTCAGAGACAGCTGCCCTAACTGCTACTCTACCAGTGTACCCCCTGGTTGGACTTTTTACATTGCCGCTGATTTCTCCTAATGTCAGCATTCCCTGAGTCAGTCGTGAAAGCTCCAAGCCTCCTTATGACCTAACGTTACAAGTCCAGGACATTACTTTTACTGCATTCTTATTGACCAAGCAAATTACTAAGGTTTATTAAAACATCAGGAGAGAGGCAATAGACTCCACCTCTCAATGGGAGGGATAACAGAAAAAATTGTAACCATCTTTTATCTATCTAAAACTCCTTTCATCATTAATACGATTTTGCTGAAAGATTAAATTTCATATTTGCTATAGTAATTTTTATTAGGAATTTGGATCCTTAGCTTATTCATTTTTAATTGTGATAGTTACTTGTTTAAGTAGTGTTCTAATAATCAAGTTCTATAAATATTGAGTGGTTTGTGCCAACTTCACTGTTTGGAATGCAAAATTTCACAAAACTCAATGTTTTCAAGAAAAAAATATATACACACACATACACACATTACATATACATCATTGCAGCAGAAACACCTGTAAATGCATCTGTTTATACTTCCAGGGTCTTCACTGAGTGATTCAGGCCTCTGTTTAGATCCAGCATATCTTATAAAGCCCCCATCTCCTATTTTACCCCTTGATCTCAATGCAGAAATACATTGTTGCTTCAAATAGCAGTCATTCTTTAAACAGAAACTGCCACAAAGAGGCAGGAATAAAACTGATCTGTGATGAAGATGGAGGCTGACTTTGTGGTGAAATCTGGAAAGTGCTTTTTCAGATTCTTTTTGTTCCTGTTTTTTAAATTTAGCACATTATTACATGTGTGGCATGACAGAGACTCTCATGTAAGGTTAGTTGAAAACATGTAAGACATTTCAGTTGGCATAACGCCCAGAGGAATGTATGTGTGTGTGTGTGTGTGTGTGTTTGAGTGTCTGAGAGAGAGAGAGAGAGAGGTGGGTGGGGGGAATAAGGGAGGCTCTGCTGAATTCTCTACTGAATTCTTTCCATGTCTACATGTATCCTTATCACCCTTTTAAGTACTGTCCAAACATAAAAACACCAAAAAGAAACAAATACCATCTACAATGAAAGCGAAGATACTGACTTTTCTTCCAGTCACATTCTCCATGGAAATAAAACACACATGTAGGCACACATGCATGCGTGCACACACACACACACACACACACACACAGCTCAACACTTAGAACTTGAGCACCCAGCTGAAGGGAGGGTCCTAAGACCAGCTTTCTAACTTAAAGTTCCATATTGAGATAACAGCATTCATAAAAATACTACTTAAGATGAAATTGGTAGCACTGTTGAAATGGAAGTTATGCCACCTTCTAGTCACAGACTAAATTTCAACAAAAATTTCTTGGCAACCTGTTGTATATTAAGCACCATATGAGGAGCACCATATGAAAAGAAGTAACACAATTCCATTTTTTAATCACTCAATTGCTAGGACCAAAAATTTAAATCCCCTTTGTAAGACCCCTTCTACCATTCTGAACATGTCTAACGCAAACACTCACCACCTCCCATGCCACCTAGACCAAACCACCACTATCTTTCCATGGACTCTAGCTGGAGCCTCTTAATTGTTCTCCCTTCTTCTGACTCATCGCCATTCCATGCTGCCTTTTTTTCACATCACAGTCAGAATGACCTCTCTCAAAATGTTCATGACTCCATCACACCCAGAATAAAATCCAAACTCCTTATCATGACCTTCAAGGGCCCTACCTCTCTCTCCTTCATCATCTTCTAAGCTCTCTTCCTTGCTCACTCCAGCCAAGCCAGCCAGCTCTTTGAACTGTGAACATGCCAAGATCATTTCCAGTTCATGCCTTTTGCACTTGCTCTTTCGTCTGCTTGGAATTCTCCATGCCACCCTTGATTTGGGTCTTTGCTTAAAAATCACTTCCTTAGAGAGGCCGTCCCTGATCCAAAATGTCATAGCTAAAGTATCAGAGACTTCCAACTCCCCAATTTGTCCTCTTAACCCTAACTTTTTAATCTTCATAGCCCTTTTCAATACCCAACATTATCTAAAATATATTTTTTTCTTTCCTACTAAAATGAAGCTCTTAAGAGTTTTGTCCATCTTGTCAACAGCTATAGTATACTATAATCTCAGTGCCTAGTACAGTGCCTATCACATAGTAAATACTTTATAAAATTTTGTTGAACGAATGAACGAAAACCTATCTGCAAGAGTGTTCATTGTATATCAAGGTAAGATTGGAAACAATCATTACCAGTCACTGTCATTGTGCTTGGGGAACACAGAGGATGGAATCACTGATTGTTTAAGAGAGAAGAGGTAGTTTTTTCACATGTATTTTTTTCTTTTTCCTTTTTTTTTTTTAAGGAAAGGTGCAGACAGGAAAGAAGGCAAATTGGCAGAAAAGAAAGAGGAGTGAGAAGCACTTTAATTTTATTTCATTGTTCACATTGGTTGTTCACACCCTCTGGCCCTGGGTCTTGAACCCAGGACCTTGGAAAATTTGTGGACTGTTCAGGGTGTGCTAAATTATCAGACCACCAGGGTGTGCCTTTTCACCTGTGTCTTAAAGTATGAATAAGAATTTGCCAGATGGAGAAACCCACAAAGGATATTTCAAATAGAAGTCTTGGTACATGCAAAGATCTGGACCAAAGTGTGAAATAGTAGGGGAACTAGTTATATTGCTGTGTCCCGGATGTGCCCATACACCCTAGAGGGAAAGAGAGTGTAGGCAACAGAGATGAGCTGATTAGCCTGGAGCCAGAACTGACTTTCTAAGAAAGCTGACTCATTGGATTTGAAGAAGGTAAAATCAACTTCAGTGTTTCAGAAAGACTTTCTGGCAGCTGTGTGGTGGAGGGTATGAGGCAGGAAAGATTTGCTGTTCTCCTGCTCAGAAAAATAAGTTGTCACAGTGGGAGTGGAGAGAAGCTGATGGGTGACTGGTGCATTCTGGCATTTTGAGAGACAATTGAAGGGACTTTGATGACCTGAATGTGAAGGAAAATGGAAAGGGAAAAACAAGCCTAGAGATTTTTAAATGTAGCTGACATGACATTTATTCTGATGAATACAGAAGGAAATCCAAGTTGGGGGAGTAGGAAGAGAAACAGTTGTCATTGATCTCTGTCCACTGTGCTTACTTTCCATGCCCTTGAGTCCTACTTCTCAGGTCTTGGGGAGCCCACCTGCCCCTACTGTGTGGCAAATTACAGGGGACTGGCCTCACACCTAAGCCTCCTTCCCCACACTGAGCCTCAGCTATTAGGCCACATATGTGCAACTGTCACTCTCAGGGGACTCTGTCCGGAGAAGAGAGATTCCTAGCAATTCTGCCCACCAGACATGTTTAGACATGCCCAGTCCCAAGGGGTACAAGACTTCATCTCGAACTTGGTCACACCCTAACTACATGGGGAATAATGTTAGACATTTGTCCTTTTTATGTGTTTTTAAAATTATACTAGTACATGAATGCTTCTCCATTATAAAAAGTGAAAACAATACAAAAGTAGAGACCTGAGACATTGTTTCATGCCCCTACCTTGAAAAATAAAAGTCTACCTCCCTTCCTAAGAGTAATAATCATAAAATACAGTTTTATGTATTGTCTCTGGGTTCAGATTTTCTCAAAAACCTTTTTCACTTAAAAATCTGTCTCCAGGAATGCCCAGGTGGAGTAATGATTTGGGCAACTGTCTCTGACCTAAGTGCAGTTCACATACATCTCAAAGACCCGGGTTCGAATCCTGGACCAGAGAGAACAACCAATATGAACAACTAAATAAAAATAAAATAAAATGCTTCTTCCTCTTCTCTCTGCTGGCCTGCCTACTTGACTGCATTCCTGCTTACACCTTTTCTTAAAAAAAAAAAAAATCCATCTTCAAATGTTTATACATCAGTAGCTGTAAAATTACTTTCATTTTGAACTACTGAGTAGTATTCCACGTCAGAGATGCATTTATCATTTAATCATTCCCCTTCTGATGGATATTTGGGGTGCTTCCAACATCCCAAATCATAAGCAGTGCAACAGCCAATATCTTTGCATGCTCTTTTATGTACTCATTTGCAAAACTGTCTTTAGGATGGGTCCCTGCAAGTGGAATTGGTGGATAGTTCTGAAGGTATTGCATTTTCATTTTGCTAGAGGCAGCCGGTGTTGGGATTCCACTCTGAGTTGCTGCTTGCAGCTGTTGATGCTGAAACAAAAAGATGTCCTGGAATTGTAAAGTCTATTTTGTCAAGAGCCATACAGAACCCACTTTCAATCCAGGAACAAGTCCAGTGGTCATTTGGCTAATTGTGCTGTATCCCAGAAGGCTAGGAACACTTGACTGCATCCATGATTCTTCAGGCTTTTTTTCCTCTCTGTGGCCTGCCCTGCCAAAAAAGTTTGAGATTTGAACCAAGTGTTTGCTCTGATGTGAAAAAAAAACTAGAACATGAACGTTAATGCAGATTTATTGGAAAAGTCTAAAATGCACTAATATTAAATTTAGTACTCATAAATATTTCATAATCGAACAATCCAGAATTCTCCTTAATTCTATCCCTGACCTGCACTTTCCCCCAGGTTGAGAGACCAGCACCACCCCTCTTGCTTCCTTTCTCCATTTTCAAGGAAGAGATTCACCCAGAAAATAATTTAGGGCTTTTATTTTTTCCTTCTCTGATTTGGGTGACTTTCTAAGGGTATCTCCTTCTGATTCCCTTCAGGAAGTAAATTTAACTAGGACTGAAGTTGAGGGACAGAGCTCACTTCACCAGGAGGGGGCAGTATTGAGGAAGGAATAGCTTTTGTCAGGCGATGCTCTGGGGGAAGTCTTCAGTCATCTGCAGAAGATGAAAGACAAAGAGGGTCTGTAAGGGTGGGTCCCAAGTCCTCAGTGGGTCACTGGGACAGGAGTCCTGGGTCATGAACTGTTATGGGAAGGAGGTGGCCAGTGATAGTTATGATCTCCCTCTGACTTCAGCATTTATTCTGAATATGAAGCTCTATTGCAAGGTATTTATTTTCCTCTCGTGATTAATTTCTAGTATAACAATGACATAGTACTCTAGTATTTTTCATCATAAAACTGTCTATTTCAGTGGCACTACAGGTTAAACAGTTCTTGGGGGATGGATTGGGACTTAATCAACATTATGATACATTTGGATCTCCAACAATGGGTTTACAGATGAACTCATGAATTCTCAGTTGAGCACCGTTCACACAAATCTCAGATGAGATAAACAGACATTTCTGCTTTCCAAAAATGTTCTAGTGTGTGATTCCCTGGGAAATGCCCCCAGGCAGAGGTTATTTTGTTCCAGTTTCCTTTGTAATAAACTGTAAAGTACTGTACAGGATGCTTTATGGATGGACCTGGCTAAATTATATTGTTTATATTGTTTAAGATGGTAATTTTTGTAGTTTCCACCATGATCCATGGAATTTTGCCTCTGCAAGGACTGAAAGTTTAGGATGCCTTTCTAAGAATACAGACACTCCCTTTGGCCACTTGGGCTATTAAACCTTGTTAGGGATTCTTAACTGTCTTACTTTTGTCTTTTTTTCTGCATTTCTTCTTCCCTACGAGTCAGCCTGGAGCGTTACCTGGGGCCTTTAAAATTAAGTATATTAAACGCTGCTCAAATCCTAGTTATTGTTCGACTATTCATTGCCTGTCTCATAAAAATTACCTGATTATTTTTTAAAAATATATATTTTTAGAGATATTTGGTATCTGGTGACCTCAATTCCTTCCTTTATCAGACACGGAGGTGACTCGTGGTCTTGCATGGAGGTGCTTTCCACGTGTACCTTAGGAGAACTCCAGGTGAGCTCTGCCTGTGAGTTCATGCTTGAGAAAGACTCCTACATATTTATCAGAAATAAAGCTGTACAGGAAAATGAGAATATCAAGTGTCTTTTGCTTTTGACTTAAAGTGTATAAACTCACCAATTAAGACGATGGCCATATAAAGATGAGGAAGAGATCGTCTTATTTTCAATTTTTTCACTATCTAGCAGGATACTTGGTAAATATTCAGCACATGCTTGTTGAATTGAATGAAGAGATAAGAAACACTGGACATGATTTCATCCAGGAACCCACACCATCCTTTACCAGAATTCTGCCTCAGTTATCTCTTGTCATGCCTATTGCACTGGCTAAATCTGTTCCTACTCAAAAAGAGGCAGATTGTCACTCCTACATTTTGAGGGGACCTGCAAGGACTTCCCATCCCTAACACATCTGCCACCGTCTCTTCACAACTTGACCCGAAATTCTCACATTCATTACATATTTTGGGGTTATTGAAATTAAAATATTTGGCATAAATGTTGAAATTATGTTGAAATTAAAATGTTGAAATTAAAATATTTGGCATAAATAAAATAAAATAAATAAAATCTATTATTGAAATTAATTCTATATTTTATCTTTTAACGTGACTACTAAAATTTTTAATTACATTTATGCTATTATATTGCCATTGGACAATACCCCTACAGTAGCTAGGAGGAGACTTCACTCTAGAGAGTGCAAAAGTCCAGTGCGTGAGCAAAGTTGCCAAAGGGATAGTACTGCAGAGGCGATAAAATGTCACTAGGAGGAAAGAGTGGTCTCCACACAGGGGGAGTAGAGTCCCTCACTTGTCTGGTTGACAGTCTGGCAAAGCATCCAGGGATCCCTCCCTGTCCTTCCATTCTAGGCACTTTGAATCGGTTTATTGATTTCACTCCTGTTGACTCCTGGAATGGAGGTATAGAGTATGAATGAGATGCCTCCCTATGAATCTAACTCAATTTGACTTGAGATTAGCTTCAAGGTGACCCTGGCACCAGCTGCTCCCAGCTTCTACATGTAGAATCTACTTTGTAGATCACTGAGCTGTTCCATATAAGCACAATAACCTAGTAAGGCTTGGGAAGACTAAAAATTCTATTGATTTCGTTTCTAAAATTCCAGGTAATACATTTTATATGTAAGAATTTGGTTTGTTGTTTTCCTAAACTTCTTTGCAGATCTGTGCATAGACACTGATAGCAAAGCCATTAATAACTGGATTTTGCATAGTGGTTTACAGTTTTCAATGTCCTTTTCAGCAAATTAGCACTTTTTATTGTCACAACATCTTGTGAAGCAGGCAAGGCATGTATAGATTTTTATCCATATGTTATAGCTTAAAAGAGAGCGAGAGTTTGCCTTGACCAGCATTTGAAAGCTGTTAAGTGACAGAATTCAAGATGGATCATGGATGATCTAATTGGAAACCTTGGCTTCTGGTCTTTGGTGGCTTCTCCTGGTATAAGAGGATCACCGAAGTGGGCCAGGGCATGAGTGACCCACAGCTTCCTGAATTCAAGCAATTCTGTCCCCCTAAAGATCAGGAAAATAATTTAGGGGTTCTGGATGTCAAGATTTGGAAAGCTGCCATTTAGGGATCTAGGAAAAAAGCATAATTGGAGCACTGCCTTCCACTCAGCTGGAATGTCTTTGAAATTGTTGCCTCTGTTTAGATGCCTCAGGAGACCTCCCTAGTAGCACTCAGCTTCCTTGGCAGAGAGAAGCTCTGAGCTACAGGCAGAGTTCAGCAAACGGTGTATATAGCCTACTCCTTCAGGGTGGGACAAAGGCAAGAATTACTCACTTCACAGAGATGGACCATTGGAGAGGAGGAACTATAAAGACACAATGATTTAAGAGCTTTCCTATCAGTAGAGCGGTGATGATGATGATGATGATGATGATGATGGGATGATGAGGGGATGATGACATGATGATGATGATAAGAAGATGATGAAGACAATGAGACAGATATAAGTAGGGGCAAAGATCTACTTTGGTTGGTTACTGTGTGATTTGAAAATATTAAGAGATTCTGAAACAAGTCTTCATTTTCATCTTGTGTTTGAGCTGAGGCACTTAGTCCTGAGATGACAGCCAACAACTAACAGGAAATGTGAGGCAGAAATTTAGGGGTCAGAGGCTGTGAAAATAGAGGCAATGATCTCAGGACCAATGCCACCAATTTTTTATTCGTCTTGACTAGCATCTTTGTGATATAGAGACAACATTGTCACTGATTGACATGGGTTGAAAAAAGAGATTCTCAGCAAATCATTGCACAGTCAACCTTAGAACTTACTCAACATAGTGACAAAATTAAAGGGCATCTAAGCAATGGTCCTGATCGAAGCCTTCATTTCATTAATAATAATTTAAAAAAAAAACAGAGAGAGAGAGAGAGAGAGAGAGAGAGAGAGAGAGAGAGAGAGAGAGAGAGAGAGAGAGAGGCCTTCATTTCATTAATAATAATTTTAAAAAAGAGAGAGAGAGAGATCCAGAGATGACTGCACCAAGTTCCTTCTCCCACCACTCTGGGGCGCTCTGTTTGTATGTTTCATTTCCAACAGTGTCAGATATGCCCCTTCTCCAAGAAACAGATCTTAAGCACTATCAGTGAAGAGTGATCACACCTCCTTTAAGTTCTAGACTTCTTAAATAGGCAACTCTTCAGCAATTGTCACTAACACATGACCTCGCATCATTGTGCATTTGGCTATAAAAATCTGCTTGCTTACTCATGTGTTTTTTCTTTCATCTGCATGTCAAGCAGCATGTGCTAATAGCTGCTATTAGATTGTAAGTTCTTCGAGGATGCACTGATGCATTTTTTAATGTGCCTGAGGCAGTTCCTGACCCCCAAACACATTTCAAAATGATTGCTAAATGGCATCTTTAAACAAGGTCTTGTGCATAAAAACTCATCTCTGACGACTGAATCAGAAAGTCTGAGTAGCTCACATCCGATAGTTAAACCCTACTTGTAATTATCAATGGGAACATGTGTCAATTATATAACCTCTCTGAACTCACTTTTTTAAGCAAAATGTGCGTGATAACATATCTTTCTTATTGTATTAAGAATAAAATGAGATAAAGCATTCAAATTTCCTAGTAATATTCATAGCCATTATTTTTGTAGTTGTATGTTATTGTTCCTTGAGATATAACTGAGCAATAGGATATATGAAAAAGCAGCTTCTCAGTTTGTTGAATTCAAATGGCTCTGAACTTATGTTTTGAGGCTCATGAGGTCAACAGAACCCTGAGCTTTTCTGTCAATTTAGTGTGATGGCTATTACTCAGAGTCATCTTCTCCCAAGACTGAAAATGTTGAGAAGAGCAATAAAAACCAAAGAGTGTTTTGATGGAGAGGAGAATGTGTGAAAGTTGCTACCTCAGTAGTGGGGCTTTAGTTTCTGATAACCCAGTCTGCTCCCAAAGAGCCCGAGGGTTTTCATCTTGGGACAACCCTGCTCTCTGTGCCTTGGTGGTATCTTCCTAAAGTTTCAGTGGGAAACTGATTTGGTAAAACTGAATCAGTTTGTGTTCCTTCGTTAAACACAGCCTGAAAGTTCCTTGTAATTGTAGAGTGAACCAAAATAAGGGGGTGGATGGGGGGGCGGGAGAGAGAGAGAGAGAGAGAGAGAGAGAGAGAGAGAGAGAGAGAGAGAGAGAGAGAAGCCATATCTTGGGTCTTTCCCATCTGAGAGTGTCTTTCTGGAGCTCAGAAATCTCTGCATGTTAATACTTACATCCAATGTTAAAGGCCAAGTTATATTAAAAGTCTGCTGAAATCTGGCACCGTGGTGAGTGGACTTTGAGAAATTCAGCAAGAGACACAAAATCACAGGAGGAAAGAATGTGGGTCTTCGATGATAACTTCTACACTGTTCTGCTTTTACTGAAGACTGGAGAGGCGGTTCCTTTGAGGCTTCCAGCAGCGTCCCCTGTGCTGCATCTAGCTTTCCTGGGGCTCATGAAGACGGGCCTGGCACTGCAGCTTCCGAAGGCTCTGCTTTTCCACTGCCCCTTCTGGGACTGCTGTCCATGTAGCTAAAAAGCCACAGCTCAGAGGAAAATCTGATGATAAAGAGAACAGCACAGGAATTTATAAACTGGCAGGAGAATAGTATCCAACTTAGCAAAGGTTAGCCATTTTCTTTTATAGACTCCAATAACTATCATAGGGAAATGACTTTGTCAACACCAAACAAAACTTTAACCCCTGGGCAATTTTAAGCAGAAGAGTGTGAAAGCTGTTTCTCAGAGTAAACCTAGAGCCTTCTCATCATTTGGTTTATATCCTGTGTCCCTGTAACATGAACCACAGACCATAGTCTCTGGGACTTTTGTTTTTTTTAATATACTGTCTGTCAACACCATGTCACATCCTGGGGACTGCATCATGAAAAGTTACACCCGCTTGAACCTAGCCCTCTGTGGAAGACTTTGAAATGACCTCTCAGCATATAAGCCTAGAAATTTCTGTCCATTTTAGCTGAGGAGGCTTTGGGATAGAGGAAGAAAAAGTACAAAACTGCTGAGGAAAAGACATATGCTTAATCAAATTAAAAAATGCCTTATTGGTGATGAATATCAGTTTTTCTACATTGTTTTATCTTAAGAAAAATAAAGGATCTATGAAAACAACATGATCCAAATTTCAGCTCCTTGTTCACGTTCAGTGATTTGCAGAATGGATTAAAAAAGAGTCAATTAAATCAGCAATTCGTACATCATAATAAATAATAAATTGTTTCAAAGTTTTTACTAGGTTCCAGGAATTATTTTAAGTGACTTACATAACATTTCATTTAATCCTCACAATTTTATATAATAGCTGTTGGCAATATACCCATTTGACAGATATGGAAAATGAGGCTCAGAAAGGTACGCTAACCTCCCAAAGTTTACACTGCTGGTAAGCGAAGTACAAAAACAGTATTGACTTATCCTGTAGGTTGAAAATTCTGAGGCATAATATTTTATTTCCTCGTGGAGCGGTGGTTTTAGGTCAATTGCCTCTGGAGGAGCAAGCCACATAGCCCTGGGTTCGAGTCCCATTCTAGTGGGAGACAACCAGTGTCAACAACTGGATAAAAATAAAGATGCTTCTTTCTCCTCTCTCTTCCTGCCCGCCTGCCTACTCACCTTTATTTTTGCCTATACCTTTCCTCTAAATAAAAATATATTTTGTTTCCCCTAAATATTTTCAGAAATGTTAAGCATTTCAATAGCCATTAAATTTACCATTGCAGGAATATGGATAATATCATTTAAATAAACCTAATCTTTTAAAAAGAGATTTATTTCCTATACCAGCTCCAAGCACACTGCCATCACCTTCTTAAAAGTGGTCATAGTTGTCCTTTCCTCTCTATTGTACTTCCCTAACCAACATCTTCCCCACTACCTGGGAGTGAGGAGAGGCAAACAGGCAATGGTTCAGATCCAGTTTCTCCTGGAGAAGAGATGCCTAGTACCAGTCCTCAAGGGGATGCAGACTAGGGCAAAATGAGTCACATGTTCTGGAAGCATATACCTTTCCTGGGGGGATGGGAGAAACTGTCTTCACCATTTCTTTCTGCCCACATGAGCAGATACAACGCAGAGAAAAGTCAGCTCACCTTAGTGAGTCGGAATTTTCTATATCATGATGCTAAACTCAGAAGATTAAGCTAAACATTTAGAAAGCTGTCTAGGAAAAGATGTTCATTTCTTCTTGGAGTAAGGGGAGGGGATAAGGAAAAACAAAGTAGCTAATATGCAGTTGTGTTGAGAATGCAATATAGAAAATCACCTCTGCTATTTGGATGCAACTTACCCATATGGAGAGCCAAGGGAGAGGAAGTGGAAGGTTTGCTTTTAATTTATAGATTTTCAGCTTTGGTATAGAGATGGTGTGTGGCAATTCCTAAACAGATGTTACGACATAATTTCTCGGGTACTATAGCTGGCATTTTTAACAGGACTCCATTAAAAATCATTCTTCTCAAAAATGTGGTTCAGTGATTGAGACTGAAAGACATCTAACTTTGAAATACTCTCAAAACCAAAGACAATCAGAGCCAACTTATTTTGTTACCATGAGTCTGCTGTGAACCTTTGCAGGTTTAGGCCACAGGAGGCTGAGAGATCATTCCAGCCCACAAACTGTGGAGCTTCCTTGTGAAATCCACTCTTCAAAGATATGAGTAAGCTATATAGGGCCTGAAAGTAGGATTTCTGGGGTTGTGTGTTTGAAAGAAAAGGTACATATTGCTTCCTTCCCTGGACCTCTCCTCTTCCTCCTTGTTTCCATTGTTGCATGTAGCTAACTGAAAATGTAGTGCTTTTTGACTTCTAAAGTTTGAAATTGGAAGGGCAAATAAAATCACAGACTGGGGAGAGACAAGTTGATCAGTGGAATGGTCTTAATGTCATTCCATTATGAATTTCTGTAAGCAATGCTCCTGAATTGTCAATTTTATCTACCAAAAACAATTTTTGCATGTGTATGATAGAATAAGTATTGCATATCTCAGCCAACCTATGCTTTCCCTTCTCCTCAATTCCCAAAGGGCTCTGAAGAAGGAAAATCAATAAATCAATTGGTACCTTGTCCAATATCCATTCCAATGATATCACAGCACCATTTGCTAAAGATTCATATTAGTTACCGAAAGAGGCTGAGACATTTTCATTTGATAATGTATCTGTTTTCTTTTGTGAACCAGAATACAAAAGGGAATAGTGGAATGTCTTTGTAAATAATAATTTGTGTGTTGTCCTTATCAAAAAATAAGAGGATAATTATGTAGAGAATCATAAAATATGTATATTCCAGAAATTATTATAAAGCTTTCAAGGCTTACCCTATAATATTTTATTCAAAAAATATTCCCTTACTGTTGGCAAATCAACTTTTTAGAAATTATATTTTTTTCAAGTCAGATTTAGACATGTACATATTCCTTTCTGTTGGTCCTTAAGAAAGACATCAGTATTTAAAAATCTATACAGGAATGTACTAAACTGACTCTGATTTTTGAAGAAAAATCACAACTTAAAAGAACATCCTTATAATACCACCCATTCAACATTTTTGTTTTGCTCATTCATATAGTGAATGTTCTCAAAATTGGTATAAAACAATTCAACTATTTTGCTTAGTTAGTCCCCAATGATTCAATGTCATATATAACTTCATTTCAAGAAGTCAGCCTCCTTGCTTCCTTCCAAGGCTCAGGCAGCTAAGGGACCGTGGACATGGATTTGAGACCCAGGACTTGGGATGATAAAACAAAAACAAATTTGGCTTCAGTTTGAACCAACTATAATTCTCTTTTTCACAGAAACCGTGCAGATTTTGTTATTATAGCGGCTTTATAGGAGTACGCCTTATGAAAACCTTAAAACCTGGAAACTTAATGACAAGGATAGTGACATCCATAAAATGCATTTCTAGTGCTCTGTGTTCAAAGCTGTTCTGGACTGAGGGTTGGAAGGGAGAGTTCCAATCTCCTTCAGTGTGAGAGCTTCTGCAGTCATCTGGGGTGTGATCCTCTCTCTCACCTCAGCTCCAGGTCCTCATTAGCAAAGTACCAGGACAGTTAGACTAGGCGGTCTTTAAATGTCCTTCCATGTGTGAAATTGTTTGCTTTTGTGACTCTCTCTGAAGAGGCTTGGATGACGGGTGGCCTCTGGAGAGCTCTCATGAGTTGTGGGATCCTATGCAAGGGTGGCTGTTTGTATTGGGAGAACTGGCAGGCTTTTCATCTGTGGGGCATTGACAGGGAAGTCTCTGGCACACTGGCCACAACTCACTGTGAGTTCACTGTACAGCTAATTTTTTCTCCTACACCCTGGATTAGTATTGCTCACTTTAAATGAAAGCTTCCGAACCCTTCCTTCAGCAAAAGGAGAGAATCTGTTGGCGACATTACAGCAGCAAAGCCAGCAGGCCTCATCCGAGGTCCTGTTGGGGGATGGAACCACCTTACAGCTCCCGGAAAGACAGTGCAGATTAGATCACCTGTAACATCTACGATATGATTCAAAATGTGTGGGACTAAGCAGTTCTTACACCCTGAAAGAAAGGCTATCTCTATAGGCAAAGCAGGGGATAGCCTCACCTACACATTTCCTTAACTCTATCGGAATAAGCTTCGGTCCTGCCTATCTTCTTTGATGCTCGGTCCTGTGCTCCCTCTTCTGGAGTAGCGCGCACCTGGGGGACAGGTAAGGAGAACCCCCGCCCTCCCTGTTGTTCACAGACTCTTGGGAGACAAACTCTGGCAGCAGGGCCCACTGGAGAACTGGACTCGGGCTGCCCTGGTGCCCGCGACGACTCCCCCTACCGGGAGCCGGGAAGAGCGTCGGTGGCCGAGCCCAGGGCTGCACAGCCGGCCTCCTAGCCTCCTGCTTCCTCGTGGCTTCGCGGGTGGGATCCGCAAGTGGCCGCCGGCGGGGTTGGCCAGCGCAGGGCGGAAGCGCTCAGAGTAACGAGCATTTTCCTGCATAAGCAATTAGCTGCGAATAAACATCTGAAACGGCGACTTGGTAAACCGAGTGCCAGCCACGCTTCTAATGGGCCGGGCAGGGCAGGAGAGCTGAGGGACAGACGCGAGGCCTGCGAAGGAGGGGGTGCAAGGAGGTGCCCCAACACGTGCACCCCAAGTTCAGAGGCCCTCCTTAAGTTGCTAACGAAGTCAGGGTCGGTCCCCGGAGAGGTAACGGACAGCCGGCTTACACAATGTCCTTTCCCTGGCCTGGGTTTGCGGCTTCGGTCTTAACGCAGCCCACCCAGACTCCAAATGCTCTCCAACACCAGCACCTGGGGAATGAGCGCCTCCGAGGGACGCAGCCACTTTGCACCCGTCAACCCTGACACAACCGATAGTTAACTGGGGCCTTCGAGAACCTCAGCTCAAGGTGAGCAGAGGAGATTCCCCACCCCTGGCCTATGGGACTTCTCAGCAGAGACTTGGGTCCGAGTAGTTCCCAAAGGCAAAGCCATTTGTGGTGAAACACGTGAGGAGAATTTGTCTCAAAGCAAGGGGGTGCTTGCATGTGTTCTGGGGAGCCTGCTCCTTTTCCTTGCGGTGCGTTACAGCTTCGAGCTTGCAGCTGCCGCGCACCAGTTGGGCAACACAAGCTCTGCTGGGCCCAGACAGCCACCAATTCTGCCCCAGTGGGCCTGCCCTGGATATCCGTGGGCGAGGTGGTGGGTACAGAACAGATTACTGACAAGAGAGCCCTCAAATTTGCAAAGTCTTCCCGCCGTTTATTTCTGTAGAATAAACCGAGGGAATATATCTGTCTGTACCTAACATAGATGCAGACATGAAAAAAAAAAAAAAAAAAAAAAAAAAGGTTGAATAAAGAGATGATGGATTGACCTGCCACTAGACGTCGTTTCCTTGCTTTCTGTTTCTGAGGCCAAGGGCCGAAACGGAAGGCAGCGGGAGAGGCAGTAGGTGTCACGGGACAGCCAGACCCTACAGAGGTCGTGATCCCCTCAGACCCAGGCAGAAACTATCACCCTAGGTTTACGTAGGTTTCTACAGTCCAGGTGGAGCCTAATCCCAGGGCCTGGATGGGTGTCAGCTGCTGGATTCAAATTATAGACAAAACTTCTAGAAGTCCATAGAAAGGAGGTCAATGCTCTAGGCATCACCGGTTGCTTCCCCGTTGAAGCTTTGGACATAAGCTGTGACCTGTGGGAGGGTAAGTCCTCTCAGCGACTTTTCCTGTGTGGGACTCTTGAGGGTCGAGGGTGTCATGGGTGACTAATGACCTTTCTGAGCTGCCAGTTCTCTCTTGTCCACTTTGCTGAGCGGACTGCTGGTGTCCCCAGTAACACACTCTCAATTTCCAGCCTGGTGACCCTGACTGGGGATCTGGGAGGA
Source organism: Solenodon paradoxus (assembly GCA_004363575.1). Taxonomy (NCBI): domain Eukaryota; kingdom Metazoa; phylum Chordata; class Mammalia; order Eulipotyphla; family Solenodontidae; genus Solenodon; species Solenodon paradoxus. Next base: position 58,509 of record RJWH01005049.1, on the reverse strand, counting down.
AGCTGGGCAGGGGAGAGGGGGAGAAGGGAACTGTTTTGTTTTGTTTTTTCTTTTTGGAATAGCCAGAGATTTGGGAATTGGACTGCTACAGAGAAAGCTTTTCTAAACTCTCCTACCTCCCCAGAGTTTTTATTGAATGTGTTGCAATAACACACACACACACACACACACACCTCTTTCTCTAACTTGCTCCCCCAACTTTTCTGAAAAATATGAATAATATGGTGAAACTAAACTTACTGTCTGCAACAGAGCTGCAAGCTATGTGCATAGGAAGGAAGCTGCACTGAAGGTTTTAGTATTTCTTTCTAAAGTTGCAGATACACTCTTTGCAGAGGAGCTGGATTTGGTGGCAAATAAGAAACCGAGCTGGGGGTGCCCAGGCTGTGAGCACCTTGCCGCAGACAGGGTCTGGCCTTCCAGTGCCTGAGCTCGAGGTTTCTTCGCTCAGTTTGGGACCAGGATCAAGCTCCTAAGGCCGCCGACAAAGCCGACAGGTCGAACCATAAATCTCGCTCCTTTATTTACCTCTGTCAGCCCACCTTTGCTTCTTGCAGAGGGGTTTCAGCTTAGGCAGTTTGCCGGAAGCTGCGACCTAGGACTGAAGAGCGATCCCAGGGGTAATGAGGGGCGGGTGGGTGGAGGGGTAAAGGGGGGTTCGACTCAGCCCCGCAGGATTTAGGAACCGTCTGGGGGCAGAGGAGGGTCAAAGGAGCGTCAAAGGAGCATCCGCTTCTTTTGAACAAGGAGGTGGTTTACTTCCCAAAGACGGTGGGCGGGAAGAGTTCTGAGCCGACGGCTCCCAGGTAGGCACTTGTGGCCAATAATTCGACAGGCGGCGGAGAGCTGGGGACTGACACTCTTGGTGACGGCAACCAGGCCGGGTAGCGCCCTTTCCGGTTATCCGGTCGATTAACCTCCGGACCTTCCCTCTAGTGGCAACCTGGCTCCCCTTCAGCTTCTCTTTTAGAGAGGTTAGGGGGCACTCCTTTCAGAGGAGGGCCCCAGTAGGGTCACATCTTGAGCCCTTTCTTACCTTCGCTTGGCCTTTCCGCAGAGACCCGCGGGAGAAGGGGGCTGCACGAAGACAAGTCCCTTCGCCTACGCAACGGAGTTCGGTTCACTTGGCTCGTCCCTCGAGCTCCCCCAGTTTACCACCCCCACTCCCGCCCCCGCAACCACTTGTCTGAAACTTACCAGATTCCAACCTTAAGGCAGGAAAAAAAGTGTTTCATATACAAACCGATCAGGGTATTTGCAGATAATTGCGAATGTCAAATACTCGGGCGTGATGACAAAGTGCAGAGATTGCCAGGGCCGGAGCTCCGCCTGAGGGGCGGGGGCTGCTGGCTGGGCTCCAGGGCCACTTCACGCTGTGGGGTGAGGGGTGGGGGGCCTGGGCTTTTTCGGGGCGGGGGCTGGTAGGGGAGCTGTTGTCCAAACTGCCCGCAGCCCATTTAATCGAAATAACTGTTCCTTCGCCCCCTTCTGATACAGGGCTGATTCGTGGATTCATTCACTGTGTCCACAGTGGAGCCCGCTGCGGAAAGGCCGCTCATGGGTGTATACAGCACCAACGCAGCTCCCCCCACATGTATTCTCACGCACAAACACGCCAGGCAGCATGCGCACAGAAGTGGGGTTACTGGGCCTTAGTTGCACCGCAAGATAAAATTTAGCAAATGCCCTGCCAGGTCAAGCTACCAGAGCTAAAACCAGACTGTCACCGCCTGCTGCCTAACCTGGGAGATGGGCCAATCTACAAGTTACTTCGGGGTCAACTGCTGCCCACTCCCACTTCTAGTGGAGACTGGTCCTACGCAAACAAAAACCAAAGCATCCCCACCCCGCCAACCCCAGAACCGGACCCTCCAGCCGAGTCCTTCAGCTCCTGGGGTGAGGATGGGGGCTGGGGTGGAGCCGAAGTACGAAGTACACAAAGCCCCCTGCCAACTCCACCGAGGCCTTGGCTATATATAGCAAAGGTGGCTACTCTCAGCAACTTTCCTGACAGCTCCTCTGAGATAATCGCCACCCCTACCCCATAAGCTTGTTCACAATGTTTCAGTACCCCAATTTTTAACAAAAAAGGGGGGACCCTTGTTGGTTCTAGATCTCTAAAACCCAAGGAGGGTCAGTTATAGATGGTATGATGAAGTCAGTGGCAAGTCTACAGCTTCCAGGGGTCAAGAATGCAGGGATAGCAAGGACCTGGGTGACGACCTGGAGGCTGGAAGTGGAGACCCAGAGGAGCTGTAGGGACAAGCACGCCCCAAATGGTGTTACATAGTATCTGAGACAGCAAGGTCCTACTGGCCCTTGATTCCGGCCCCAGGATGCTGTCAGGGGAGGGGAAGTGGCTGAGAGTATGTGACACAATCACCGTGTTTCCTTTTTCGAGGTTTGGAGTGGCGACGAAGACCCTCCCAAAGGCTGGAGGAGAGAAGGGGAGGTGGACGAATGTGCGTGTGGGTGGGCCGGGCTGTAGAGGGAGGGATGTCCTGGAGAGCACGTTGGGGCGTCCATCGCGCCTACCTCTTCGGGACCCTCAGCCTCCCATCCCTTTCACTGAGCACTTAAAGTCAGCGCATCCCCGAAGTCTTTAAAGTTTTAGACTAGTCTGTCTTAAGTTTCCAATGATGACAAATTAGAAAAAGGCTTCGGCTGCAGCCCAGCACCTAAGCGTGAGAACTGGGGGAAGGGAAAGCCGCTGGATGCACAAGTGCGGAAATGGAGAGACTAGCCTCCCCAACTCTGCGCTTGAACTTCTGGTTCAGTGCGAAGACAGACCGGAACTAAAGCCTGGGACTACATCACTTAGGCAGCCGGGAAGCCGCATCGTCACAAGTCAGGAGCCTGTCTCCTTAGATGAGGTCCACCAGGAGCGCTCTGGGCTTTCCCCGCTTCATCCCCTGACTGAGAAGGCCAATGTCTTACCGGAAGACCCCGTGGCAAGATTCCAGGGACTGGCAGGGCGGCAAAACTCTGCAGGGAACTCACCCAGTTTCAGAGAGGCGGATGTTGACCGACATGGCGTCTGTCCCCAGCCTGGGCGGTCAACCTGGGCCCTGCAAGTGTAAGATGTGATTCTATTTGACTTTCCAAATCAAAATGCCTTAATTGGGTCCCAAAGAGTTCACGGCACATAACTGTCTTAATTAAGGCTGCTATAAACAGACAAATCACTTCTCTTCTTGCACATAGAGCTCTGGGAGAGTGCACAGGGTCTGGCAGAAGCCAGGTTTGAGGGAAGGCGCTAAAAAAATAAGAAGAAGAAAATGTGAGTTAGGCAAAGACAGAAGAAGAATGAAAGTAGAGCACCCCCCCCCCCCATCAGAAAAGAGCTTAACAAACCCAAACACGGGATAGCAATGAGGTGAGGGGTGAGAGTACTTAAACACCAGGGGATAGATAGCCTTTGGAGGTCCCAAGGTGACTCCATTAGCAGGGCGGGACCTGCGATGAAGGCCTGGGAAGGATGGGGGCCCAGGGGATTGTTTGGGGAGACAGAGGTGCCCACTGGTGAGGTGCTGAATTACCCTACTTGTCCCTGCATTTTCCTTTTCAATCTTCCCATCAGATCTTATTTTGACTTCCTGGCTGTCTGAACAGTGCCAGAGAGGACCTGTCTTCTTTAACATGGCCAACTTGAGGGACACAGGGTCCCAAGGTGTGAGCCTTGCACAAGTGCCTGCTGCTGCTGGCACCGCCAGAACACTTGAAAAGTACAAAACTGTGGAGGTTGGCCGAGTAGGTAGGAAGAAAATGTGCCTGTAAGTCCCTGGGAAAGCGAGGAACTTCTAGTCTGTAACCACAGCTCCAGATCGGCAATTTCTGCAGCCAAGCGCCAGCACCTGGGCACTATACACAGCAGGGAGAGGAAGGTGCGGAGCTAGGGTGCCCTCAAACCGGCAGGCACAGGGAAGAGTTCAGGGACCTGGAGAAGCTGAGAAGGGTCAGCGAGACGTCCTTCTCCATTTGGAACTCTTTCTAAAGGACTGCTCTGTCTCTGAATAACTGGCCTCCAGAAGTTACCTGTCAGGAGAACCCTCAGCCGACCTTGAGTTTCACAAACTAAAACTAGACGAACTAAAGGAAGCTCATCAATTTTCTAATTAAAGTTGAAAAGGAAATGTTCTCCATAATATATAAATATTGAAGATCTGAATGCACAGGTTTGGGTGTGTTCACAGAAACTATAGAAGTTACCCTCCCAGCCCCCTGCTAACTTGAATTCCCTTGCTTTTCATTGACTAGCATCGGACTCCGACAACAATCTGATTCAGAAATACTCTGAATTTCGTTAGTCTAATATTGCAGGCATTTAGTTTAGTTTTGTTCTATCTGGTAGGGAATTTAAGTTCAGGAGAATTTTAGCATCATGCTTTTCTAAAAAGTCCCTTAAAATATTTACTTCCCTACAACAGAAATGAAAAATATATATGTCATTATGATTGGAGAGAAACATGCTTAGATTACCTTTAGATTTCTGAGATTTTTGTATAGATGCCAAAAACTGCAGACACCAACGAATGAGATTTTTGCAGTATTTATTCATGAAAGGTCTTTTGTGTTTTTAAATTGGAGCATGGTTCCAGGTGGAAAATTTCTATACGAATAAAAACATACTTTCAAAAAGATTAGAAAATTAAAAACAAAAACGTAAAGGCATTATATAGAGAAGTCTACTGAAAACAGCAGACATCACTATAATCTAGGAACTAAAGTAAAAATGTACTGAACTTATTAAAATGCAAGCTATTAGGGAAGCCCAGCAAATGTCTTTGTCACATTCAGAGGGAAATATTTTTAGAATCCCCCTCCCCCATTTGAGATATGAATTAACATTTTTCTCTGAAATAACAATTCACCTTTCAAAACTCTTCACCACAGAGCGACAGTGAAGATTGTTCTCCGAAGGACTTTTGAAACAACTTCGTTCACACACACTTACTTACACAAGCCACACATGCACACACAGTTGCTGTTTTTTAAAAGGAGAGAGAGAGAGAGAGAGAGAGAGAGAGAGAGAGAGAGAGAGAGAGAGAGAGAGAGAGAGAGAGAGAGAGAGAGA
>RJWH01005049.1:29218-53335 GCA_004363575.1 Solenodon paradoxus | reverse complement strand
TATTTAAATCAGCCCTAGGGCTGGGCGAGCGACGCCGAAGGCACCCACTGTCGGCTCCTGGAGGTGAGCAGAAGGCGTCGGTGTCCTGGCCCGCTGCCCCTCACTCTGTACTGGGCACCCGGGGCAAAGACAGGCACGGCGAGCGGAGGTGAGCAACTTGGCAGGGGTTTTGGACCTGGCTAGAGATAGCTCTTCGTGGCCTATGAGTATCAGAATTTAGGAACAAACAAGTCACAGCCAGAGACAAGGGTGTGGGTGAGCAAGGTTGATTGAAGCCGGGCACCGGAGCTCAACAGGACGACTCCGCCTGGGGCACTTTTGGGCACCGGTCCCTGCGGCCCAAGCGGGACCTGTTGTCAAGGGTAGCCGGGCGCCCCCAAGAGAATGCGACCCGGCCGGCGCTGCGGGGGCATCTCGGGCAAACGGAGCTTCCAACTGTTTGGCGCGGGTTTGGGAGTTGTGTAATTCACTGGGCACCAGGTGAATCTACATCTTTTGGGATTGTAGTGCCCTTCAACAGCAGTTCCCATATGAGTGCATGTATGCGCGCGCTTGTGGTCAGTTGAATGTATTTAAAATAAGCCCCTACCTACACACTGAAGTCCTCTAAGCCCGACGTGGGGTCTCTCAAGTCCTGACGTAGCTCCGGGACAGCGCCAGACGATGCCTAGCTCTGTTCGGCTTGCCCGCCGGGCCTGGAGGCAAGGCACCGCTGAACTGGGGAAGAACTAAGCCCCGGGACGCCGCTGTCACTGCCACCTGGAGCTTAGCCCGGGGGACAAGTTTCGACGGACGAAGAGGGTGTTAGTGAGCCTCGTGAGATCTAGAGAACCCGCGATTCGCCTGCCCAGTCAGCCCTTTAGGTTCCCCGCCACTCCCGACAGTTGTGGACCGCCGGAAAGACCTTCGTCCTCGGTTCCAGTAAGTGTCTGGGACCGTGGGTCGCGCGGCAGGCTTTCTGCCCTCTCGGGCGTGGTTGGAGAACCTCAAGGGACTAGGACACAAAGCGCTCTCGGAACCGCTCAGTCCTGGGCTGCTTGGACCGCGGCTTCCTGCGCTGGATGAGGCCTCGCTAGGTGTGTGCGCCGATCTCGCTAGGCAAGCTGACCTGTCAGGAGTTTGCGGGGGTTGGTCGAGTGCCTTGACCTGGACGATCCAAGGGTACTTTTCTTTACAAGAGTTTAGGACAAATTAGGTCACCGATGTTTTCCCTGCCAGGCACATTTTTGTGCTGGGCCATCGCGTTATGCCCAGGTCAGGGATCTGTCCATCCCTCGCTGCACACTTAACCCAGGGTCTTTAGGCGACGCGGAAGGGCCAGCTCCGAGACTTCGCCGACAGAACCGGCGCCGCAGGTTTCGGTTGCAGCCCACGCGGTGGCGCTGTCGAGAGAGAACGCCCTATTTCTGGGCTGGGACCCCGGCATTGACCCGGGCTCGGGGATGACGGGACCCTGGCGAAGAGTCCAGACCACAGGCGGGGTTCTTCGCTGCCACCTTGGGCCGGGGCGGGGTCGGGGGGGCAGGAATAAGTTGCGTTCTTTTGCTTGGATCGTTGTTGACCGACAGAAAACACAGCAGTCGGAAACGCGACTCCTGGCTCCCCATCCCTGAACGCTGGGATGGGAGCGGGAGTGGGAGGGGCGGGCAACGGCGGCTCCTCCGGCGTTCGGTTTTCTTTCCCCCTTTGCCTTGTTACCCCGGCTGTTCAAAGCCTATTTCTATTTGAAAAACTAGATTCACCGGGCAGCTATTCTCTCGCTGCGCAGCTGCAGAAGGATATCCAGCTAGTAAGCTGTTGACTTTGATAAAGAATGAAGATCCGAGAGTCCCGGGGGCGTTGTCATGTGTCACTGGAGTAGCGTAAGGAACCGCAGGTCCCCCGCCTTCCTTCCCAGGCCTCCTAGCTCGGAGTCCCAGCGAAAGCACACCGACGGTTTCAGGCCAATGATTCCTCTAGTTTGGCAACCTTGTCCCCTAGTTCCCTTCGCTTAGGGCTGGTAGTGCCCACCCCCGACGCCCTCTCCCATCCCCTACTTGTGGGACTGCACAAAGCTCCCCATCCTGCTCTCGGGCAGCCCTGGAGTCGCCGGCGCAAGACCCTATCGGCCTCAGCATTGTCTGTTCCGCTGACCGGCTCCCCAACCCCAAGCCTCCAGGTTGTTCGGTTCAATACCTAATGCGGACTAGTGGTTCTTCATCCTTCCCCAACCGGTCGTCTCCTTGGGACGCTTCTCTCGGCCCTGACAGCCGGGGCTTGTTCTTTTGAGGATGGGAGCAGGGCTCCCACCGCCCCTACCTTAGACGGCTTCCTCGCCGCACAGTTCCAGCCCAGGCCCCCAGGGCGGCTGCCGGAGCAGGAGTAATTTGTCTTTGCCTGGCGCGGGTTGGAGTTTGTCCGACTTTGAAGCGAACGAGGAAGGCAAGCGGATAACGAAGTAAGTGTCCCCCGCCCCCTACACTCAGGTCGGTCGCCAGACAGCCCAGAGCTGTCTGGGAAAGGGATCAAGGCCACCCTAGTCGAGCTATCCTTCTAGGTGCGTTCCCTGGGGGTGTTCTGGCCGCAATTCCTTGTTTCCTTGGTCCTTTCATTTCCAATCCAAACCCCCGCACAGTTGTGCGGTTAACCAAAAAGTTGGTTGCCCATCTTTCCCCCGACAGTCCGCGGCGGAAATTGACTGCAGAGCTGGTATGAGATTCAAGGGGAAGCAACGAGTCCCTCCCGCCCTCCTCTCGCCCCCAGCAGAGCAAGTCCGCGGCGGGCGTGGGTTGTATTGGGGGCGGGGAGGGGGGAGCCGGCCCGCGTGGGTTCCTAGGAGCCGTCGAAGGCGTTTGACGCTGGCAATTCCCCTAGTTTTCCCTGTGCGTACGGGAGTGCAGGGAGTGCAGCACAACTTTCCAGTGTTTCTAAGAGAAAACTCTTGGCCGGGAGGGCTTCTGCTTGGGTTCTAGGACTTAAAATGCAAGGAATTAGATGCTGGGCCTTTAGAGGCCCAGGTGACCCGACCCGCCAAGAACCAGACTCCTAGGTTGGCAGCCGGCACTCCATCCCAGGGCAGCCGGGCCTAGGCCGTCCCGCGCGGGCACTACGGAAGGAAGATTGGCCAGAGAGCAGAGTTAGCACGGCAAAAACAGAACTAAACAAAAGACCCTCAACAGTGTAGTCAGAAGAATAGAGACATGTCATTAAAAGTGCAGGCCATAAGGAAAAGGAGAAGAAAGTCCTGACAAGAGATATAGAGAAAAGGGGAGAGGTTGGAAATAAGGAAAAACACGCACATTTAAACCAAAGATCCGTTGAATTTTAAAACAGCAAATCTCAGTATAATTAAAAAAGACAGGCGACCTTTGGCTAAATGACATATCAAAAAATTGGGGGTGGGGAAAGAAGGGGGAGAAGTCTGAGTAGATTCCCCACGAAAATGTCAGTAAGAAGCAAGCTGAGGGTTAAAAATGTCTCCCAAATGTGGCTTTACGCTCTGTGCCTTGGGACAAACTATCACATAGTACGCTAAAATGCGTTTTGGATGAAATTATTTTTTAAAAAGATAATTAAAAACAATTATTTCCTTGGGTGTTATTTTATTTAAGATATTTGCAAATAAAATATTTGAGGAATATAAAACGAAACCAAACAAATTTTGAATCATTATTTATTAACTGCGTTAAAAAGTAGAAGGTCCTAGGGAAAGGTAAAAAAATGTTATTTGAAATTTCGTATTGTCCAAATTAAACATGCTGGAAACAATTGCTTACTTCAGTTGAAATAAAGTCTGCACAAAAATTGTGTGGTAAAAAGCTTATGTAATTTGAAACAGAAAAGGCCTTTATTAGGGACAAAAAACTCAAGGAAAATCCCCACTCACACCAGGCATACAAAACGTCCTAGAATTCTCCCTTTTAAAATCAAAATAAATTTGTAAAATATGTTATCTACATTCAAAATGCATTTCTGGTCATTCATAGTATTTGACATTTTCCTCTTCGTTACAGGTAATTTTAAATAATTTGAATTCTTTTGCCCAAAATAATATTTGTTTACATTTAAAAAAACGGACAAGACACAAGAGAAAAATCAATGAATTTAAAATGGTTCAGAATATGAAAACAAACTAGCCACAATGTACATTTAATTGTACTTAATTGTATACTTTATTTAAAATCACCCTTTTCTGGGGTTTAATAATTTAGACTCAATAGTTCCCTTCAAAACATAATAAAATATTTACACTTTATAAAATATTAACCTATTAACAATACGGCTGTGTTGCTTAAAAGAGAGTAACCGAAGTCCCACAATCATACTGTTGGCATACGCCTGAGAGGTTAGCGAAGTAATCCTTCGCAAAATGTAAATGAAGATCTTCAGACAGTGGCGCTTATAAAATAGCTCATTAATGACTTAAGATTGAATCGCTCCAACCATTCGCATCATCAGATATAATAATAGTGACGAATCAGACAGGAAAGATCCTGGCTAAATCATTTGCATTTTTTTCCAGAAGTACTGAAGTCCTAATATCACCAATTCTTCTAAGTTCCTGGACATTGATCCGGAGGATTCTGCAGTTCAACACCAAGGTAAGGAAAGAAACGGCATTATTATTGTGAAGATGTTAAGAAGAAATGCGCCTTTCTCCATTTTGAAAAGGGGCTCAAACTTTGACGGTGGTATTTGTGTTTTTGCAAAACCCCCTTCCCATTCCGACGTGACATTACAGATAAGTTTGTCGATTAAACTTACTGTTTGTTTCTTTGCAGCCAAACGTCTTTAGCTACCACCAGGAGTAGATTTACTTGAACCACTTTGTTCTCAGACTTTGAACTGTGCATATTCTCGAACCCGTCCGACTGGGGAGGTGTCGGGGGTAGACGGTGAGGTTTAGGGGAATAAGAAACAGGAAAAAGAAAATACTGCCTAAAACTGACTTTCCAAAGCTTTACTATCCAGCTCCTTTCCTTTCTAGATTGGTCTCAGCTCGCCTCCGGCTCCTCTGGAACTTAGTGGGCGGCGTCTGGGTGCGAGGTTCTCCGGGATCTACGCGCCGCGACTTAGGCCGAGGGCAGTTTTCTCTTCTGCGACCCTTTCTCTTCCAGAGGCTCCTCTGCCTCAAAGGTCCCCGCTCTTGAGGGTATGGTCGCGGGCAAGTCGCCCACCGGGTGAGTGTGGCGAGTGAACGCCGGCCCGGTCGGTGGCACACTAAGTTGGCGCGGCTTTCCGCTGTCTGTGTAACCGACCAGGATTTCCAGAATCGCCCCTCGAGCGCGTTTCCCGAAACTCAGTTTAGTTTGGCCCTCTGGCGCCGCCGTAGAGTCAGTGCTTCTTAAGGGGGACCAGCAGCTCAGGCAGCGAGACGGTGGGGAATCCTCGGGGTCCAGGGTTTAGAAGGAGAACCAAGGTGTACGGGAGGGACAGGCAGTTCCGCCAGCTGAGGGGGCTTCGCCGGTCCCAACTCGAGCGAGGACGTGTCCACATTTTTCGCCCCAGGTTCGGACGGCGATTGTCCGCCCGTGTTCCAGGCTCTCGCCGGGGCCGCGGCCCCTGCCCACGTGCTTTTCTTTAAGGAGGTCCCGCACCCCAGCAAGACCTCGGGAACAAAAGCGCTGCAAGAGACTGGCCTGCTCGGCTAGTATCCGCGCCACCTTAAATGAGCACCGCGTTCGAAGCCCGGCTGCTGGCGGCTGTAACAGCAAGAGTAGGCAAAAGTTTGTAGCTACGCCTTCTTAAGACCAGCCGGGGACGCCCCCGCGCGGCCTCCCCCAGGACGGGGAGGCCGGGTCCTCACCGCACTGCTCAGCTTCGCGCGCAGCCCAGGGCTCGAGCCGCTGGGGGTCCCAGGAGCCCCTGCCCGGCTGCTGGAAGACTGGCAGCCCCACAAACCTCGCCGCCACCTCGTTACGGCCTTCAGGAAGCCGGGGCTTCGCTGCTCGAGATGCCGTCCGCGCTGCGAGCGCTCCAGGGACGTCATCAAGGGATGTCTTTCGCCCAGCGCCCCCCACGGAGCCCCCTCTCCCGTGCCACCCGCAACCCGGCGGGTGGTGCTGGTGCTTCTGCCTTTCGGGACACCCGGGCTATTGTTCTGGACCCGCGGCTGTGCAGGCTCTGAGGGCGAAGCGGCCTTTGCGCGGGCGGCCGCGCGCCAGGTCCGGGAGGCCGGTTCCGCGCGGTGGGGAGCTCCGCAGGCGTCTAGAAAAGTTGTTCCGAGGGGCGGAGGCGGTGGGAGGTGGGCGGAGGCGGTGGGTGGGGGAGGCGATAGCCCTCCTATCTTCAAAGTCGAAAGTATTCCCTGTAGTTAGCACTACCGACAGCCGGGGCTGCCAACGCCGCCTCCAGCGCGTCGGTCTGCGCTTCTGCGGGGAGACGCGGCAGCCCGCGCCTGCCTCGTTACCGCCGCCTCCGCGCCAGGACCAGTGCGCCTAGGGGTTGGGCGAGGCGGCCGCGCCCTGGACCGGGCTGGAGGAGGAGGATCAGACCCCGGGCCCCGGCGCCGTCCTGTACCCGGACGCACCCACCCACCGGTCGCGGCCGCCACCCCGCGCGGCACTCGGTTTTCTGCCATCGGTCCACGGCCGCCCCGCGCGCGCGGCCCTAGCCACAGCGCTCTCCCGCCGCCGACTCTCTCCTTCCTCCTCCCTGCCTCCCACCCGCCTCTCGCCGGTCCCTCTGCCTCCTGCGCAGCTCAGCGGCTGTTGGGTCGCCCGGCGCGCAGCAATTGATTGATTGATGTTTAATTTCCTGCCAGGCGGGGCCCCCCCTCCCTCCGCAACCTCCGCAGCCCACCTCCCCGCCCCCCAGTCTTCTCCATTGCCTTGGACCAGTCTGGCTTGGGTTTAGATTCCCCTACCCCACCCCCCTTATCCCCATCCCGAAATAACCCAGAGACTTCCCCTACCCCCACCCCAAATTATTATTTTGAAGGCGCTAGATCTGGGGACGGAAAGGGGGAGGGGGAGAAATCGGAAACCGAGGACAACCCAAAAGGACTCACTTTGCCTGATGACTCAACGCAACTAATAATCATCTCCCTCAGTGTGTCTCTCTCTGCGGCTTGTCAGTGAGTCCAGCTCCGGCTGCTGGCGGCGGCGGCCAAGGGGGAGAGGCTGGAGGTGACAGCTTGGGCGGCCGCCGCGCTTCCTCCCGCGCGCGGTCCGGGATCCGTGCGCCTTCTGGGCTCCCGGGGGCACCAGCTCTACGGCTCCGGCCGCGCCTCCTCGCGAGCTAGCAGCCGGGAGAAGCGGCAGCCCGGGCCCGCCTCTGCTGCCTCTCAGTTCTCAGCCCTTTCTCTTCAGATCGGGTCTCCTTCCCAAAGGTGTGAAAAGGCTTTTTCAGCCTCCTCTCTTCTCCCCCCTCCTCCGCCGTCCCCTCCCCCGCTCGCTCGGCTTCTCCTTTGGAGGAGCCTCCTTTCCCTCTCCTACTCCCCCTGTACCCTCTCCCCAATCATCATCATAACAAGCAGCTCCGCTCTTGAAGACACCCTGACCCGAGACCTTAAACGTTAGGACCTGAGGAAGAGGAAAGGAGGAGTAAAGAGCAAAGAAGACGAGGGGAACACTGCAAGGCAAGGCACCAGAAACTTTCCACCCTGGATTCTCTACTTTTACTCCATGGACAGAGCCCCAGCCAACCAAGTTATAGACAGACCGTGAGCAGTAAGTACGCCGGGCGAGGGCTGACGCGCAGCGCGCTGGAGTTCGGGGAAGCCCTAGGTCGGGCTGAGTTCCTGGTCCGCTGTTCTGCCTCTTTGACGGCGCAGTCCGGACGGTGCGTGCGGTTCTTCGTCCGCGGAACTGCGGCTCGCTCTCTGCACCCCTGGCATCTCTCCTCTCACTCCTCTTTGCCACCCCCACCTTGTCTCTGAGCCGTGGCCACTCGGCTTCTCCCACGGCTTGAGCGCCCGCGGGGATCCCCAGAGCACTCTTGTGCCGGGTTCGTGCTTCTCGGGATGTCAGTGACAATGTGCGCGCCCTTTCATCAGGTGTTTACCCCTCCTCCTTGCCCCTCCAGAATGCTGGGGTACCGAGGTCTGCGGGTTCCTTGAGGAGAACGCTGCCAGGCGAGCGACCCAGAGAAAACTTTTTGGTGAAATGTTTAAATTGGGGTCGAGGAAGGCTGCTCCTGCCCTTAAAATGTTAGATGCTTTTTGCTTTTTGCTGTTGTGTTTTATGATGAGCTTTAAAAAATCATGTAGGATCGGATGACGATAAGAACGTTCCAATATGATTGTAGTTCTCGCCCTTGTGATGAAGGTTATTCTGACGAGTACCTCCAAATGTTTGGGGATGTTAATTAATGTGGCATCAGGGTTGATTTTGTACAAAGTGGTTGTGTGTCAAGACTTGCTTGGGCAAGCTAAAAAGCGTGCATTCGAGGGGTCCTTCTGCCAGGCCTTTGACTCCTGGTTTACCATTCACCACGCATTCAGCATGTGGTTACTTTAGTTTCCTGGGGATGTGCATATATTCCTTGAGTGGGGAACTTGCCTTTTCTGAAGTTCACTTCTTCTAAAACCCTGAACCCCAGACACCGAGGCTGTCGCACCCAGAGACGGTTTTGCCAATCCTGTCCCAAAGAATGGACCATTTCTGGGAGGTCCTGGGTTCCGGATGCGACATCCTCAGTCCCCGAGGGCTAACTCCGGGGGAGCTGCGACAGTGCAGAGTCACAGCAGCCCCCGGTCTGGGCTTCCTTGGGTCCGCTCAGTGGAAAGGTTGGGAACTGACTTCCAGGCTCAGGCCCCTCGGGTAGCGTGGGAGGAAGTTTGTGTGACTACGGTGCTGTGCGCAGCCACTGGCCTGAACGTCTATCACGTGTGTGAGCGGTTTTCCCTCTTTTTTTTTCCCTCCCCTTCCCTCCCCTCCCGCCCCCTTCCTAGGTCCCTGCGCGTTTTATTGCGACCTGCCGGTGGGAACTTTGTCTCCGAGTCGGAGCAGCATGGAGCGGCGGAGCGAGAGCCCGTGTCTGCGGGACAGCCCCGACCGGCGGAGCGGCAGCCCCGATGTCAAGGGCCCTCCTCCGGTGAAGGTGGCCCGGCTGGAGCAGAACGGCAGCCCCATGGGAGCCCGCGGGAGGCCCAACGGCGCCGTGGCCAAGGCCGTGGGAGGTAACAGCCCGGATCAGGGAGGCGCGCGCAGCCCGCGGCCGGGTGGTAATGGCCCGGGTGTCAGGGTTCAGGTTGATCAGGCACTGTCGCGGTGTAGGATTACAGGAAGTGAATTCCAGGTTGCCAAATAATGTCCCCGTCGCTTCTCATCTGCAACTGGTAGCTTCATCTCGAGTTAAAACAAGAAAGTGGTTTACCCAGAGGGTGGCATTTTTTGGGCACTTTGCCACTGTGTGCTGAGGTGTTGGCAGGTTTATGTCACAGCCAGCTAACTGTTTCTAGATTTTCCTAGAGAGCTTTTTAGTGATTTAACTCTTTTGCCTTCCCTCAGAGTATCTGTTGTAGGGATAAAGTTTAGGTGCGTTCGCTTTTGTGAACTAGTCCCTAAGGTTCAGGCTTGTACTGGGGCAAGAGCTTTGGTATCACTTTGTAGTTAGAAGTGTGCTTCCAAGCAAATAAATAACTTTGGGAATATTTCCTGCCACATTTCAAGTGGGAAGTAAAGTATCAATCGCCAAGAACCTATCAGGCCCTTTGAGGATTTAATACTACCATTGGCTAAAAAGTTTAAAATCACATGTATTTGTAAGTTTCTTATGAATGTCGCAACAAGTATAGATAGCAGAGTTGCCTTATTTGCTTCATGCTATTTCCCTTCCCAGGAATTTAATGCTATTTAAAGAAAGAAATAATAGATTTTAGTTTTTACTGCTTAAACAATGGATTTTCTTTTAAAGTAGTTGGTTAGGAAAGGCAGTTTTATAAAAAAAAAAGGTAGTGAGAAATGTAAACACTAAATATTTTGAAATTTACGTGCCAATTGCTTAGTTGTTTTTTAGGTATGAAATGCACAGTTTCATGTGGCATATTATTTTTTGTGTCTTGGATTAATCACTAGTTTTTTGCTTCTAAAAGTTTTTCCCCTATTTTCAACAGTAGCCTGCTGGAAATGATATAACACCTTGACAAAATTTAGTAATAAGCCCCAACCCTGTCTTCTAAATAGCCATAGTATGTATTTCAAAATAAATATTTAACTCCAAATGTGCACTCCTTTTTACAGAATTAGAAACAGACATTTTATAAAAAAACACATCTTTATTTTTACCTATTTATTATTTCTTCATGGTAGACATTCAAGATAGTTTGTCTTCGTTCCTTGTATTAATCATCACCCTTGAGAAACACTAATTCTGGCAGTTTTTAAAGCTTTTAAATTTATTTGACTATAGATTATGGCTTATGTATTTTCCATTTTAGAGACTTGAAGATATGCTTTAATGAAACAAAAGAAGTTTATAGTTCTCTGAGCCACTTTTTTTAAAAATGTTTTTTATAAATTTGTTGCCTTGAGACTGGAATAATACCCTTGGATTTTTGCATCTTACCTTTTAGAATATGCATAGAAGAATAGCGAATGTGGTAGGATCAAATGTGAGATGATATAAGTGCTTATAATATTTCATTGAAAATCTTTTAGAAACCCAGGGAGGGGATATATTATCAAAGTGACCTTGTACAGGGGAAAAATAAGGATTTGAAATTCTGGTTTCCCCCTGAAGACCTAATAAAATTCACTAAATTGAAAGGAGTCCCTAGACATTTTAGAATGTTATTATAAACATACTCTCCTAAAACAAGTTTTTTCTATATCATATTGAACAATGAGAAAAATTGCCTCATTTTGTTGACCAAAGATCCCTTAGTGCAAAATAGTAGTTGCTTTTCATATTTTCTGAGGCTATAATTTTCATTAGATCACTTATTATAAATTTGATAGAAACTGACTTTATCAAGTCTCAGTGAGGATTGTTTCAACAAGCTACTTTAGTTATTTTCTCTGAACTTTTACTTAATTTAGTGATATCAAAGTTCTTATTAGCTCCTTCCCAAATTGAACATAAAGATGATATCATTTTATCTCATTAAGTACCATTTATAATAATAAAGTGGTTAAAATAGTTTACATATGATGAAATTTTAAATGTTTTGCACTATTAGCATAATGATTGGAAGATTTTTATTTAGAGCTTTAAAGTATGAAAGTGTAGATAGAACATAAAATTTCAAAAACACAAGATTTTCTTATTGAATGTTAAAGATTATTTTGTTTTTTTAAGTTTGTATCATTTCCAAATGCACAGGGAGATGTTAGTAATTTCATTTTTTTGTTATCTTTTAATCATGTATATGGACTGTAGAAAAGCAAATTTTTTTAAATGCACATTCTAAATTAAAATGTTTAAAATATATTTCTGGTTATCAGCTCTTTATGTCCCCCTCCAAATATTTTAATTATAAAGTTTTAAGTATAAGATAGATTATATTTCTATCAACCTACCACCTTTGTTTAAATTTTCTTTATGAAGCAATATAATAAATATAGACAACTACAGATATATTTATAGCCCTGCATTATTTATGACCATTTTTAGATATATTGTGGTCTTGTCAATGTTATAAAGATGGTCTAACAAAATATGTTTTGAAAATAGAGCTCAAAATTTGTGAGTATGAATTTGTTAATCTTTTATGATTAGGGGAAATAATTAAGTTAATTAGTTGTCCAATAATAGGATAATTTATCTTACTGCTTTTGAAAAACAGGGAAGTGAATAAATATTTCCGAATGCAATGTCTGTAATTCTGTAGCTGTTTTTCTATTTTCTTTTTTTGGGAGGGGAGAGAAAGTTTGCTGTTTTTTTGATGAGAGAACTAAATGTTCATTAAAAGTAAGGGTTTTATTTTAGTATCTGGATTTAACTTACAGAGGTGGCAGATGGACTATTACAATTTTCAAGGTTGCATTTTAATAGGGGACTTAAAAGTTAGTGGGATGTTTACAATGTGGTTAGCTTTAGCAAACTACTAGAAACTACATCAGTTTTGCTTTGTCTTTTCAATACTTTCCAGCATGTTTTTGCTCTTATCTAAGCGGTATGTTTTAAAACATGTATGTAATAAAATATAAGTACTCAGATGGGCATGGCAGTCAGTTTTTATAGAAGGTCCTCAGGAAAAAAAAAAAGACTAATATCTCTTTAAAAAACATATGAAGGCTGAGAGAGAGTTTAGAGCAAGCAAGAACACCATGGTGTTGACAGCTTTATATCCCTGCTGGGTAACATTCACTTACTAGAATTGGCGTCTCCTCTCAGCTAGTAATTCACTCCATAAGGATTTTGAAAAAGGATGATTAATGGTGGGGAAATTTATATTTGTGAAATCATTGATTAAAATTTACAGATCTATTTGAAGATTTAGAAAAAGAAAAGGTTATTAAGGATGACGAAAATAAGAATCAGATGATCCTTTTTACCACCATTAGCATAAATGCCTAAAGTGTTCTGTTGTGTGTAGTGCTTCAGCCAGGCAACCTACAGCATAAAATGAAAGTGATGCCAATCAAGTTTCCAGAGGAAGCAAAGCGCTCTGCTTTCCTCCGGGACTGCTGAAAGCCGCTGGCCAGTTGTGCTTTAATTGCAATAAATTATTGTGCTTCATTCATTGTTAACACAAACATTTTCATTTTTAAATGTTTGGCTTAAAGAAGAACTTTCAGACAGCTTTATTTAAACTGAATGAAAAGTGCTTGAGTATACCAGATGGTGTATTTGCTGATAGGAGGCATTAAACATCAGAAATCTTTTTGATATTTTTAATTTTTCCATGAATTTTGATTATTTTTTTGGTGTTAAATATTCTAGAGTTTAGGGGGAAATGTTTAAGCACTGGGAGTATCTTTTAGAAATATTGGCTTTTTGGGAAAAATCCTTTTTTGGAAAAAAAATGTTTTAAAAATAATTTTGTTGCAGAATTATGTGTTGAAGTTCTGACAGCTAGTTGACCCAAAGTAGACCAATTCTTCTTAAAATTGAGTAGCCATTTCAAGAACATAAAGAGAAAAAAGTAATTATACTATCCACACAGATATTCCATAGAGAAGCAAATGTGATCACAATTATTGGGCAGGGTCTCATTTTGAGCTGAGCATTGTTTGTAGCAATAAGTCAGTTAGATTGTCTGCTTGTAGAACATTTCATTCTAGGCTAAAAGAAATGTAGTTCAGGTCAAGTGTAGTCATTGGGTTAGCAGTTGTAAGAAACATTTTTCTTTTTTGAAAGTACAAATTTGAAAGCTTATAGATGTTTACATATTAAAATGCATAAAATATTTAGATATTTAGAAATAAATGATCAACATGGGCAAAATGGAGAAACTTATTAAATTCATTTTAGCCAAGGATGAATACAATTGTATTTGCAGAGACAACTTGTTATAATTTTGAAAGAGAAAAGATTGTGTTTTCCTCTCTCACTCCTCCCGCCTCCCCTTTTCTTAAGGGTTTAAGATGTTTTAAATACATTGAACTTAGACTTTGAGGTCATCCAACAATCCAGCATGTCCTCTGTAGTTTTGCTGAGGTAGAAAAATAGCCCTTCTCTGAAGTGTTTTTAGTCCTTGGCCTGTTATTAAAATAAAGATATACTTGGTCAAAAAATATATGCAATGGAACATACATATTAAACAGAACATAGGGTATCCGCCCCTCAAAGTCCTGAGCATAATTTGATGTTTTCAGTAGTTTTGGAAGCCTTATGTTCCATCAGCAGAAACCCACTGACCATTATGTATTCAGGATCATCTGCAGTGAAATGTGTGTCTGTGTGCATGTTGGAACTGCATAGCTGCCCTTGAAGGCATCTATTTTTTAACCCTTCCAGAAAATAAGCAATATCATCCTTTCACAGGGGGTTGTAATTTGCAGAATCAGCCTGTGTGTCTGAGATATTCTGAGTTAATTCTTCTCTCCTTTTTGAATCTATATCTCTATATATTTTGTCCGTCTTTTTCTATAGGGAGGCAAACAGAGTATTATTTATTAACTATCTAAGAATATGAATTTAAGTATTCGAAGATCAGTTTTATTCCAGGCATGACACAGTATCAATGTATTTGGCAAGGTTTATTTGATAAACAGTGAAGTTTGGTGGTTCTACTTTGATCACTTAAAACCTCTTTTTTCTTTTTTAAAAAAAGAATTCAGCGTAGAGACATTTTTATATGTATATATATATATATATATACACATATATATGTGTATATATATATATGTATATAAAAGATACTCAATTTAAAGGGCTAGATGAATTTCAAATGATATTATTTTCCTTGGTTTTTTAAAAGTTTTTAGGTTTCTGTTGAGATAAAAATGATTCAGTTTCTCACCATCAAAAAGTTTTTTACCATCTCTGCAGTTTCTCACCATCAAAAAGTTTTTTACCATCTCACATTAAGTGCATAAAATATGCCATAGTTTGTTTTATTTCAGGAAGTCAAACAATCCCACAAAACATGTGATCCTATGTCGCATACAAACAAATAAAAAGTTTTGTGTTATTTTATCTAATAAGAAGTCTTAAAAAAAAACTGTATAGTGTGGTAACATAGTAGTGTTTTACTATCCTCCTTACATGAATGCAGAGATACAATGGCATTTTGGAACATATTTAAAGATGGAGCATTTGACAAAAGTTGTATGTGTAACAGTTTGTCACTGTAAAGTGACAAGTGGGAAATGACAAATGAAATGTTGGCATCATCACTCTTTATTTTGATAAAAATGTCTCAATTTGCAGTGATATAATACTGTTTCATATTATTTCATGAGTTGTGTGAGATGCATAAGGGGAATTTAGATTTTGTGAACGGAAAATTAGCAGCCCAAACTCTCTTTTCAGAAGCTTTGGCAGCACATTCCCCACCCCCACCCCCTCAACTCCCCAAGAGTAAGAACAGCAGTGAAATGTTGGATGTAACCCATACATTTTAACTCATTATTTTTTGGAAAAAGAAGGAAAGAAAGAACTGAAAACGGTTTCAAGTAGGAGACCTTTATGCCTCGCTTGAAAAAATGAAGAAGAGAGTTTGCCTTTTAGTGTCCATTCTTTTCTTCATCGCAATTTTGAAATGAGTAATTTCCCTCTGTTGGCTTTGATTGTATGAGGTCTTTCTTACTTCTAATCACCACTGTTCTCCACCATTAATTTAGGGTACCAGTAAGGAGAGCTGTGAATTCCTTTTATTTTAAAGGGGAATAGAGGTTTTAAAATGTCTATATGTTGAAAATGGTTTTTTATATACCAGAGGTTCGTCATCCTACTACTTACGAGTAATGTTAATAGATATTTCAAAGTCAAAGTAGACGTTCCTGAGTGGAATTGAGGTGTGAGCTAAAAACACAAGTCAGTAGAGGACTTAACCATTTTTAAAAGAGCACAAATGTAGCCTCTGTATAGTGTGTTATTTTCCATTTTCTGTAGTCACATTGGTTCTCTTACTGTCAGGGATGGACCGCATATTTTTTCTTTTCATGCCACAAACACTTTACGCTATAGTGTTTATATAAAAGTGCCCTGTGATAGAGTCTTTAAAATCTGACAGCTCTAGCTATATAATAATTTTGTGTTTCAATGAACAGAATTTTTTGCTATTTAATAGCAAGAGATTTAAAAATTGTGGTAAAATCAGAATAATTAAGTGGCAATGAAAGGCTGCACCAGAAATTGTCTTCAACAGTTTTTGTCTTTTGCTTCTTATTTGCAAAGATTTACTTAATTCAGATTAAAAAAAATAACTTAGGTAAAAATGACTTCTATATGGAGTCTATGGAATAAATATGACTGATATAATTATACTTTAAGAAGTATATTTTCCCTTTATCATTGATGTGTATACTTTAAAAAAATTAGTGAATAGAATAGTTACTAGTTGACAAATGTTTAAAATGAAGGAAAAAAAAAACACTTAACAGAAATTTCCAGAGTTTGAACCTTGAAATTAAGATTGTTAGAAATTATGGCAATGCTGTTTGCAGTGAGACTATTCTTTGTGGTTATGATACATGAGGATAGTAAAATTCTCAGGGGAAATGCTGTATATTTTACTTTTAGTTGCTTCCAATACTGTGCATTTGTTGGTATATAAGGCAAATTCAGTTCTCTGCTTAACTAGTTGTGTTATCATTGGAATGGATTTTTTAGCATGGTATTTACTAAACTGTAGAATAACAACTGAGATCAAAAAGTTAAGGGGAAACACTGCAGGCTAGTGTTTATGAAAAGGGATGCATTTAACACCAGAGTAATTGTTTGGTGCCCACTGATGGTCACAGTTACTGAAATGGACACAGCCACCCTGTGACTTTCTTTGTTTTGTTGAAGATTTGTACAGACATATGTCTACATCTAGATAGGTAGATAGAGATATTAGTAATAGAAATTCTAGTTGGAGCATTTCTGAACCATCAAGATTTAGCAGAGGTGAGGTGAATTACTTTTTACACAGATTATCTTTTTCTTTCAAAACATTTTATCTTATTTTTGTATTTGGTTGGAAAACAATGTACCAGTTCTTTCATAATGGATATGAATTTTTTTTACAAGAACGTTTTTTGTGTGCAAAGGGAGAAAACTGGTTAAAAAAAACTGAGACTCTTGTGAAATGACCAAAGGTATAGTGTAAAAATAACCTTATTTTCACATTTTCTGATTATTTCCGGTGTTAAAATTGCATCTTTAATTGCATTTGTTCCAATTACTTATAAATATAAGACATGGCAAAAATTTATAGTTGATTAGGAAAATGCATTCATATCAGAGCTCTTCAAATAGCAGTGTTTTTGAAACATTTTTTAACGGAACAAGAACTTTCTTTTGTCATAATCCAAAGATGCTAACAGAGCAGCATGATAAATGTTGCTGTAAGTGTTGTAGTAAAAGAAAATGACTTGCCTTCTGAGGCAGTGGAGAGTTTATGTTGTTTTGGACCCATTTCCTAAGCAGTGATCGAAAACAGATTACAATAACAATTATACAGTCAGAAGATGCAATATCCATTTCTGCTTTAATTGAGTGAAAGAATAATAAAAACATCATTAAGAAAAATGAGGTGGACCTGTCACACAAAGTACAAATTTTCAGTCTTGGAGAAGATGCAGAATAACTGAACTGCTTTTCACTTACTTTGTTGTATTTATTAGCTAAAATATGTTTTGGGGAGAGGCTATTTGCTACTTACACTTTCCTAGGAAGTTCAGAGAGGAGCCTCCTGGGAGGTGGTTGCTCTGGAGACATTGAAAGTGCTCGCTGATTTTTGTCTTCTTATACAGTATGAGAAGTGAGAGCATATTTTCTTGTATTCTACCTGAGGTAGAGCTACTGACTTTTTTTCCTTTTAATCCGTACACATAGAAGTCAAAGTGATGATTTCTCTTCTAATACAACTCTATCATAAAAAGGCAAAATGTGGTCCCTGGACCTGCTTTTTCCCTCTCCTGGAAGTTGTAAGCAAGTTAAAGGGGAAGGAGAGAGTTGAAGGTAAAGAAAGAGCACATACTTCTCAGCACACATGGAATAGGAAGGGAACCTGAGTTTCCAAATATATGCATCACTTGGCATTCATTGTCACCTGAGAGGCATAGATTCTGGCCTCCATCTACAGTTCTTGGAACCTTAACATCCCTGAGCCTCCATTTCTCATTTCCCAGAGTAGTTTCCAGCAATTTGGAACAAGCCAGCTAGTAACAGCTCAAATCAGTGGCTAGCTCTCACTCTGGGCTGTATTTTTTGTTGTGTTAGTAGAAATGGGGAGCTCCTGGAAGCTTGGGTAGTGACGATGGAGTTAACCCAGATTTTGAGCTAACCCCTGCTCATTGTAGGTATATGAAGACTGCAGGTAATGTTGACTATCAGAGCAGCTGGAGCCCACGGTCAGACTCAGTGGACAGTTAGGGGAGAGTATTTCTTTGATATGTAGTTAAGAGTTTTCTTAGGCTAGTGTTTAAAAACCTGTCTGAGGGTGGCAAAATGAAAGAAATAATATAGGTAGTAAACCCTTCCTGGTGGAGGTCTCATAATCTCAGAACTGTCCCAGATACAATCCCCCTCAGAATGGAATTTATATCAGGCAACTCAAAAGGCTTTTTTTTTTAAAAAAAAATCAGTTCAGAAAGGTCTAGTTAACAGCACCTTCATTAAAATGCTTTTGTCAGCAAAGGGTTTTTCATTTATAACATTTACATAACCTAACAGCATTGACTAATGCCACAAGCTTTAAGGGTCTATTAGTGGTTCCGTTCTTTTTTTTTTCCTTTTTTCTTTTCTGGACTTTATAATTTAAACCTAAACATTAATTCTGGGTGGAACTTGGCATCATGTCTTTTTGCCTGGGAGGGAATTTTTGTTGTACAATAAAAAAAAAAGATTTTTTTTTCATATAGTCACGTCCATGTCTCACTTCCCCCAAGTAAGTAGTAAAATAGTCAAGGTTTTAAAAGGGCCTATTTAATTTTTAAAAAAGTGAATATTGTAGCTGAATTTAACAATTTTCCATTCCTTCACATGGCAAACTAGTACTTTTGATATTAGCAGAAAAGATTTGTGAGGCTGATAATGGAATAAAAATATTTTTTCTCTTTCAACTAAAAATTTTTGTATGCAATTATATTTGATGAACCTTGATACTGATAACTCACTTACTTCTCTTCTTTACTAGAAGCTGAACTACAGACATAAAAGATTCTTTATTACCTGCATTATAACATTGACTAGAAGGAAGGGAGTTGGAATATCACTCTGAAGTTATAAACTGACCAAATTTCCCAGTTTTAGTTATTTTGGAAATAAAGTTGTTTAGAATTCTTAAAATGATCATATATATATATATATATGTATGTATGTGTGTATGTGTGTATATATATGTATATATATAAAGTTAAGGTTAAACTATTATAGAAATCCCATTATTAAGGTAATTGGAAATTAAGGAACAAGTGAAAAAACCATATAAAGATAAATTGTCATTGTCTGAAAGCCAGAAGGTGTTGAGAATGTTAGAGAAGGCACATGTTCCGAGAAAAGAATCCATAGAGGAGAGAGAGTTAAGCCAGGTACTCCTAGCTTTGCCTATCTTTCAGCTTATGAAGCCCCACGCAGACAAGATTTTGTCCGGCAGTGTTAAAAGGGCCACGCACCCTTTATTATGGAGGGAGTATAAGTATATCAAATTGTTCTCTGAAAGGAAAATTATACCCATCTAAGATCCAAGCAAAGACACTTTACAAGAATAAATAAGGTCATCCTGAATTTTTCACTTCTCAAATGAATCATCAGGTAACATTCAGCCAAAAGAACTCTATTTACAGGCCCATTCATATAGTAAGTTTGAGCCTTAAGCACATTTTTTATAGCTAACTTAGCTCTCAAAACTAGAGTTAACCACTGAAAGTTTGCCATTGCTGTCACAAATGGCCATTACTTCCAAGAAACTCAGAAGAGAAAAAGAACTGTAGGAAAATGCCTAGATTCTGGAAGGAACAATTGTGCTGCACTTGTGTTTTTTGCTGGCGTGGCAAAGCCTTCTGGGGGCTGACCTGCATGTTCAGTTTTGTTTCGGCCCCCTCTCCAATGGAAATGTACGGAATTCAATTAACATGGGTTCGGAGTATAAATATACCTCTTTTCACACTGTTCCAAGTGGCTAGTGGAAAACAAGCTGCAAAATAATTCTCTAGGCCCCCCAATAAAAAGATTTATAGCAAAATAATTCTCAGCTCATAAGGGGACTGTTGTAGGTTTGCGTTTGATAGATATTTATAAGACTGAAGTACAGTCCATGTACCCAAACTAAGCATTTATTGTAAACAGGTTAACTACCAAGAGCTTATATTCTGTCAAACATTATTATATTGAAGATTGATGTATCGCTTGAAAGTGAGTTTGAGTGAGACAGTTCTCTTTAACCAAGGAAACCTGAGTGCAGCTCTTTTCTTTCTTTGATAGGACTCAGTGAAGTCGTCTTTCTCAGAGACAGCCTCTCATGTGTAGAATAAACACAGACTTGTTCTTTGAAACCCTCTGATTGTCGATCCTACTTTGGTTAACAAAATAAAGAAATGAACTTGCATTCATGGAAACTGTTAGATACAGTTTCCTTTATCATCTTTAGCTCCACCTGGGCAATGGTGATGCTATGATAAAAGAGCTGCTCTTGCTGTGATATCAAATCCTCCTTGGTCACACTGAAGTTTACCTCTAAACCTAAACCTCTTTTTCTAAATTAAGCTCAAAAGGAACCCCTTTCTCCTTTAATATGAGTGACTTCTTTCTGTTATTTTGTGTTGAGCTTGTAAAATTAGAACTATTTTTGAAACTGCAGCTTTTTAGGAGAGGGAGAAGAAACTACACTAATATGCTTCATTTACAGTTAAAGAACTTATGAACACAGGGAATCTAGGGGAAGTAAAATATTTTTGAGACTGAGATGGTTCATATCTGGGATTATCCCAAATTTAAAATTGTATGGTTCTCTTCCATGGATTTTTGCTTTAAGGAAGCTAAAAAATTTATATTTTCTTTAAGGCAAAGACATCACTTTTTCTCTCCAAAAGACAAATCACTTTGAGCTTTGGTGACACTTCTCAAAAATAGTTTAAAATGGAATAACATTTCTCCTTTGGCTGGGTGGAATCCTTTGGATAATATTAAGGGTAAAAATAAGATTTTCAATGGGTTTATATGCATTGACTTAAATGATCTCTTCAGTATTTTTTGTATTAAATCTAATATTTTTTAAATATTGTAGAAATTATAAAGGGAATGTTTTAGAATCATAAAATGAAAAAATAATAGTTACTAGTTTTCTGATTTTCTCATTTAAGTAATTACTCTAAATTACACAGGTACCTGTATACATAAAATATTTTGTCTGGGAAGTATTCCATCAGTGGGGACCCTGGTTTCCCCAGTCTGGTGCTGGGTTTTATTGACTTCATCTCAGTCACAATAATAATATCCTATGTATTGCAGCTCAGAGATCTCAGTGTCCCCTTAGGGAACTGTGGAATACACACTATGATTTTTACTTTCCTGCTTTCTCCTTCCTCCTGTTCTTTTCTTTTCCTCCTTCCACTGTTAGCCCTTTCACAGGCTGATTGCTAGTCCATCGTGGTAGAGACATTTGTTGGGTCCAAGAATGAGAGTGACTTTTAATGATCAGGAAAGGAAGACAATGGCCACCTATTTACAAGTGCAGCTTTGTGAAATCTGAATTTATTTCACAGTTATAATTTCTGTACATCTATAAAATATCCAAACATGTTTTGCTGTTTGAACGCTCAATATAGGAGAATTTCTTTTTGTAAGGAAGGCAGCCTATTATTTCACTATAAAAACTTTTCTTTTTCGGGTTTTTATTTGATAAAAATCTCTCCACTCTAGTATGATTTCCTTTGGGGCTTTGCACCAGTGTTTGATCTCAATTTTTAATAATTTTAGTGAGTTAAACTCCCCAGAGAAAACATGCTTGTGCTATGAAATATTCCCACTAGAAACCTGGGTAGTCTTGTCTTATCGGGAGCCGAGTGCTTGATTCCTTTATTAATTCCTTGCTAGAGAACCTCAGTACAGTTAACCTTTCTTTAACACTACACTGGAGAAATTAATCAAGGTTTAAAACATTTAATTGTTAAATTAGATAAAATAGGATTGAGGCCGAGCTTAAAACTGGAAAATGAAGAAAATGTTTGTATAAAGGTAATTTCTATTGATTGCTTTTTTGATTCAGGAGAGCCTGGGTTGCAGATAATTTTTCCAGATAGCCTGTTATTGATGACTGTGGGGCAGCAAGCACACCTCCTCTTAAATGCTGCTTAAATACTACTTCTCTCCGAAGCCTCCAGAATACAATTTTCCTTAAAGAGAATAAAAATCCTGCTGTTAGTGGTTTACAGTGTAGCCATTTTAATGTGAATCGAGTCTTAAGACTTATTAATGTCTACATTTCTACCTCCTATTTAGTTTTGAATGAAGGGAGACTGAAACAATATGCCCTATGCTTGACTTCTGAGATATCCACAGTTACATATTCTACTTTTTCCCTTTGCTTTTTTTTTTTTTTTCCATTCTGGAATCAGGAAACATTTTGTCTCTCTTTAGTCACTGAATTTAGAAAAGATGCTGCATCCTTCAGCACAACATGTGAGTGGGATTGCTGATAAAATCTGAGGCTGTGTGTCCAGTCAGAGCACACAGTGCCTCTAGCCACTTAGGTCATGTACCAATTGACTGCAGTGCCTTCGTGGTGCTAAACCAACAATTTCCATCAACAGTGGCTCTGCACAGCCCTGTGGTCTGGCACTTTCTTCAGAAAACAGGGAGAGAGCTCCTGAATCCTCTGGGGTGAGTGAATTCCTAGAAAGCTTTTCTTGTCTGCTAATGCAGGGCAGTAGGGCCTAAGTGATGTGGACAAGGTGGGCAGCTGGGGAGTTACTGGGAAAAAACCGGAACAGGTACTGCCTAGTAATAGTGATATTGATGTCTAACTGGAATCAACATTTTGTCAAACTGAGCCAACATTGATTGTAGGTCAGCTATAGCTGGACTTGAAGTGGGAGTGGGTAAATGAAAATTTATCTAAGTTCCGTCCATGTTGGAGAAGGAAAAGGGAGGCCTCATGTTCTAATTGGTCATTGCTGTGTGACCAGCACATTGCTAATGTCCCAGGTATAGTTCAGTTTTTTTGTTTAACTGAGTAGTCCAACTGTGCTTCCTGTGCGTGCCTCTGTTGTCCTGTTTAGAAACTGTTAGGCCAACCTGACCTTGCAACCACGTTGCTGTAATTGAAGAATATTGAGAGAACTAGAGTTTATACTTTAGCCTCCAGATCTGACTTTCGGTTGAATTGTGATCTCTGTTTGGGAACAGGAAAAATCAGAGCTCCGGAGACCAGATCCCATCTCCTTTCCCTGCCACACTAAGCACAATTTGAGACTTTTGGGTGGTAAGTGAAAGAGGATCAGAATTCACCCCCATCTCCACCTCTGGCCTACTTTTGTTCTTATCTTCCAAACTTAAGATCTGCCTCAGGAGCTGCAAAGTAGTGTCTGGTTTTATTAGAGGGAATTCCAAGAATAAAATAATTTTTGATACTTTCCCCCTCCTCCTAAGAGGAGAGGCATCAAGGAGCTTTATTGTTGAAATGAATTGGAGGTTTAATTCTGAGTTACAACAACTGGGCCATGAATGAACAGAAATTTGAATTTCTGCGTATATGACTCTGTTTGCCCTGGGAGTAATTATTAAGCAAGTTTACCTTTCTCATACTTGTGGGATTGACTGTGACCTACCCGCTATGAATGTCCTAGGATTTGCTCCTGTCCCACCTCTACCTTAGCTCCTGCTTCCTCTTCAGTACAAATGCAAAATGAAATTTACAAAATTAGATTAATCCTTCAGAGAACTGGTCATTCACAAGCCAAGAACAGGGAACGACTTTGGAAAGTAGAGCCATTTAGGGGCACCTGAGGGCCTCTCATCCACCTTTGGGTGTCCCCAATGTTTTGGCTCTCCTTCCCACCCTAGATGGTGAAAACGTTTTTATTTGTTGCACTGCCTGAAATTCTTTCCAAGTATTGGGAATCAATGCTTTCTTTTGTAATAAAAATGTATCTGAAGAGATTGACTACTAAACCATTAAAACTTGCAAAGTATAGTGTCTTTTTATCTATTAATCCCTTTGGAATTTTAGAACTCAGCCCTAGGGAATGGTTGGCTGCAGTGGAATGGTGGAATGTGGAGCCTCTTGCTTGGGAGGTTGGGGCTGGGTTCCCTGGAGAGGACAGCAGGGACAGGAAAGAGGAGAGGTGGAAAGACATACTTGATCCATCCTGCAGTTTTGCCTGGGATGCCAAAAAAGGAGGTGAGGGACACTAGTCTTCCTTTCTGTTTCCGGTTATAAATTGTAAATCTTGGTGCTCAAATTCACTTTTATTGTTTTAGGGTGGGAGGAAGGGGTTAGAGGTAATTTTGATAAGTTCTGTTCTTGCCTGTGTGCCTTAGGGGGGTGTGTGTGTGTGTGTGTGTGTGTGTGTGTGTGTGTGTGTGTGTAACAGAGAGGCAGGGAGGAGGGAGGGGAGGAGAGGAGAGAGAGAGAGAGAGAGAGAGAGAGAGAGAGAGAGA
>RJWH01005049.1:15599-29118 GCA_004363575.1 Solenodon paradoxus | reverse complement strand
TTTCCGGGGACTATGATTTATCGATTGTGGTGGGACTGAGTGTGGTGCTTTACTCCACGTTTAGTACAGTTTTGTACAAGGAATAGCTATGAGAGGGTCTGCCCTAAAACCTTAGTAATCATCAGTTACCCAGGGACCTTCTCAGGTGTTCGAGCTGGATAGGTATACTACTGCCACCCTTAAGGAAGGGAGTGGGCTTTGTGTTTGCCCCCATTCTGGAAACGAATGGACTTTTGGAGCAAAAATCTGATTTCCTGTCTTCTCAGACTGACTCCCGACCTTTGGGTGACAGGTCCAAGAATAAGGACTGGACCCAGGAGACAGAGGGGCTGGGGATGAGGCTGGAGCCTCGCTCACCCACATGTTAGAGTATGCCCCATCTGTTTCAGTCTTTCTTTGTGGGTGATCAGCACAGTGCCTGAGAAAAGGTGAAGTCACTTACGAGCAACGCATATCACCCACTGAACTTAGCATGTGGTCAAAGATCCTTTGCTGAAAGGTCAAGTCTTTAGATTTCTGTGAGTGTGGATTTTGGAGTGTTGTTTTTGGTCCCCCCACCCTACCCCAAGAAAGCAGCGGGCTTGCAGTTAAGAGTTAGCTCCTGAACTACTCTGCTCTTGACTTGGCGGGTGTCTTTGGGCTTTATTTTCCCATTGTTTCGTCCTCATTTGTTAAATGAGAATAATAATAACCCTTCCACGGTATAAATGTGGGGAAAAAATAAAGGTCATATATATGTTAATAGCAGGACAAGATATATTAGCAGTCAGAGGCTCTGTCCACATGAGAGGTTTATTTTGTGTCTCAACTTTCCTGGAAAGGCAGTGGGATCCTGTCATCTACACCCCTGACCCTGGACCTTCTTGTATCTTTCACTCTTGAGATTAGACATCCAGAGCATTAAAAAACTTTGTTCTCAGGTCACTTTCATGCTAGTGTGGTGGCATTTCCTGAAAACTATCATTATTTAAAATGAAGACAAGGGGTAAAACATCTTTCCCTTATTAATGAAGTTGGTTAGAAGTAAAATGACAGAGGAGGTATCACCTCAGATTTTGGAGCTGTAATCAGGAGTGCCTCTGTCCTCCAATATCCTAAGATCTGGAACACAGAGGAAAGACAACTGGGAGGCATTCAAGACATGCTCAGGACAATTGTGCAATTGTCCTAGCTATCACTTTGTGATGAATTTATCCTGTGTCAGAAAAAAGCACTGTCTGTTGTCCATTTGGTAGCTTGCTTAGAGCAGTGCTGTCTGGTAGAATTACAGTATGGGCCACACGCGTACTTTAAAACTGTCTGGTAGCTTCGTTAAAACAAAGATAAAGAAACCGGTGAAATTAATTTTCATAATATATTTTACCTAAGTCAGTTTCCAAAATATTATTTTTACATGAAGTTAATTAAAAATATTTATTATGTGTATTATTTTCCTTTTAGTATTATGTCTTTGAAGTCAAGTGTATTTGTAAACTTATAGCACATTTCAATACAGGACTAACCATATTTCAACTGTTCTATTGCTTCATGTGGTCCATGGGTGATGTATCGGACAGGAAGTTTTAGAATCCGAAGTATGGTGCTTTTGATACTTTCACCCTTTTGTTATGTTCAACATTTTATGCCATTATTATTTCCATCTAACTAGTTAGCCATTCAGTGATTTTTTTGGTATCATTTTTCTTCCAAGGAATGCCTTTTATTAAGTACGCTGAGCATTGATTATGGATCTTGAAAAAATTTATTGGTCTTTTTTTTTTTTCTCTCTAAAATGATATTAATACTGATTTTGAAAAAAGAAAAACATGGATTCCATTGTTTGAAGGTTGTCAAATTAAATACATTACATGGTTTAATCCTCACAATTCTGTGATGTAGGTATTATATTTGCTAGTTTAGCTAGGAGGAATTTGAACCTCAGAGAGGTCAAATAAATGGCCCAGGGTCATTCTCACAAGTGTGGATTGAGAGTTGCTGAGAGTTGCTGGGATTTGACCTAACTAGTTGCCTGTCTCCTGACACACAGCTGGTCACTATCACATCTAACCATCTCCCCATATCCCCCTCTCTGAATCATAGGACTGTGGTGGTGAAGAGCAGATAAACTCTTTATAAACACGTCTTCAGAAATACTATAATGAAAATAATAATTTTGGCATCATAATTAAGGACGGATGGGAAAATGCGTTACAGGGTCCTCTGCTTATTTTGCCTCTCTAACAACAGTGTTCACCATTTATCCCACCTGCCAGAATAACTCTTTAATTTTTAGCAAATGGCTGGATCTGTGTATCCTCTAAACTACCTGCTTACCTCCCGTAGTTGTAAAAGGCTTAGTGTGAGGCTTGTAATCAAAAGGTTCAAAGTTCTCTACTTGATCATCTGGAAATGGGTCTGTGCTATCATGAAAGAAAAATAATGCCACGAGCTCTAGCTATAGGGCTCAAAAAAGAGCTTTTTTCTTCTTTCTTCCTGATCATTTCAAAATTTTGTTGTAAATATATTTTATTGTTACTCTTTTATTGGAAGTCAGTTTTTCATTTGTCCCATTAATTTTTTTTTTTTTTTTTTTAAAGGAAAGGTACAGACAGAAATGAAGGCAAGCAGGCAGGCAGGCAGGAAGAGAGAAGAGGAAGAAACATTTTATTTAGTTGTTCATCTTGGTTGTTCTCCCCCACCCACCCATCCATGTCTTGAACCAGTGACCTTGGAATGCAAGTGGACTTTGCCCTTAATTCTTTTTTTTTTTTTGTGCTTTCTAACTACTCTAAGCTTTCCATGAATTGCCACTTTTTTCTGTTTTCTTTCTTTCTTCCCTCTTTTTGCGGAGAGAGGAATGAGATAAAATGGATAAATACATTTTTTTTTTTTTGATAGCTATTTCTACTTAACCCTTTCAGTTTTTTCTCCAGAAATTTATTGGTTTTTTCCCCCTGGCTCATGACCTCAATTATACTATTTTGTTATTTTTTCTCTTATTTCATTATCATTGCATCTATGTCTCCTGCCTTCCTCCTCTGTAAAAATACATTTTATTATAAAATTTCACAACTTTTTATATTGATCAAAATTCTAGTAAAATGGTTTAATTTTTCTTAGGATTAAATATTGCCTGTTTTTTTATATTCTTTGCTATCAGATACATGCATGCCAGACAAAAATTTTTTAAATATTTTTAAAGGAAAAGTACAGGCAGGAATGATGGCAAGTAGGCAGGCAGGCAGAAGAGAGAGAAGAATCGTTTTATTTCTTCTATTTAGTTGTTCGTCTTGGTTGGTGTCCTGGCCGTACACTGTGAATCAGGTCCCTCTCATGTGTGTGGACTCTGCCAGCCAAAAACAGCAGGCTTAGCTAGGCCTCCAGCGTGTGCCCCATGAATTCTATCGTCACACGTTTCTGGTGGATATTGTTTTATTTTATAAATGATCTCAAAGTCTTTTAATTTTTTTTTCCTTTTTAAAAGTGAATGATCCCTATTGAAAGATGGGTGCTTGCTTTTTGACTGTGAGGGGTTATTGCTATCATTTCAGATAATTGCTTCTGTCAATCATTGAACTAAAATGCTTAGGAAATATTTCAGTAATTGACACTTTCAAAACATAAAACTTCTATGTAAGGTAGATCTTCGTGCTTTAATGTTGTATTTCATCTCTAATTCATTGAACTGTTATTATTATTTAAAAAAATGATAGGGCCTGCTGTTTTTTCAGTTGACCATAGACTTGAGAAAGATTTATGGTTCCTAAGTAATGGATGCATGATAGCTTATAGAGCAACTGGATTCATTTAAAGGTCTTATCTGTGATTCCCAGATGTGTGACACTCAGATGTTGACATTAGAAACTGCACATGGATTTTCAACATTGAAACTTATGTACACACAGGCCCGGTGTGTGCATATGCTTAAATCATTAAAAATCGAAATCAACCTGCTTCCTTGTACAAAGATCATAATGCCAGTATGTAAGAGTTAAAAGGTCTAAATGGGGGCTATTCCTTTCTGGAAAGGACTCTTATGAATGGGTCCTATAAAATGCCATTATGCTTGCTTAGGAAGATTGTACAATATCTTCAACTGCATTGAAGGTGGCAGTCATAGCTGACTTGTTCTCATTTGTTTCCCTGGAGCCATGGAAATACCTGATACACACTAGGTGTCCAGGGAATAAAAACTGGATAAATGAATGACTGACCACAGAGGAAATCTAATTTGTATTACTTATCACATGTCTTACATACATTTGGGAATAAACTGGTTATAAATAAGAGGCATTTGACATGCCAATACTGGCCACAATTAAAAAAAAAAATTGTATAAGGCACCACGTGACCAGGCTCAATTCTCTTCTTTGTCTAAGACAATCAGTCCACACACCGTGATTTCCTATTTTCCATAAACCTACACCTTGGAGAGTGTATTTACTCCAGACAGTGATACTGCTTTGTTGCCCTTAGAGTGAGCTCTACGGTCCCTGGTTGTCTAGGGACGCTCTGGTGTGACTTGTTAGACTGTTGTGCAGGCTTAATAATAATTACCATGAACTTTAGTGATAACAATTCTTAATGAGTGTTATTATTGTTAATAATGGCTGTATTTAATAATTACACCCAATACTTATTATCTTTAATAATAATAATTAGCACATGGGAACCAGTTGCACCATTGTATTATCTTTAGAACAAAAATCTACATAGGTGACCTGGTAGTTTGCAGTGTCTCTCCCACCCTCTGCTTTCCAGAGGAGAATGAGTGAGTCAGGAGGCTTCTAGGGTCCTGGCAAGGAGGGAGAGGCTTCTAGAAGAACTCCATTGTATTCAGTGTCAGAGGCAGGACTCTGTGTCATTTTATGCAGAAGTCTATTTTATTGTGTAGTGCCTTTACAATGACCATCTAACCCTTCACCTTCCTGATCTCTGTGCCTGCCCATCTAGCCTTCATAACTTTTGATTTTTCTTTCACAAAGAAAAGACCCAGACCAGATCTTTATTCTATAATACACAAATTTATGTGAATTACACAGGGCAGAGTCCATGTTTATTACTTGTATGTAAAACTTTGATCTTCTTATGTCTTGATGTCTTGGCTATGTTTAGATTGAAATGCCTGTATGACTTTTTTTTAAAATAAAAAACAGTTTATGAAAAAATCTTTGGCAAATTAAACATTTTTTAGCTTTTCACACTTTGATACAAAGCAGAGAAATATTTCAGTGACAACAGATTTCAACAGATTTTCAACTAGACTAATTTGCTTTATTCTTTAGAGTAGTTTACTTCTTTTCTCTGAAAACATAAGAAAAGCTATTCCCTTTCCAGTTGTAACTAGTGTTAATGTATAACATGATCATTTTAAAAAGTTTTGTGTTTAGATGTATGTTTTGAGATGTTACATGTCAGTTATGACTTTCATTAGCAGGGTATTTTCAGACTAATTGATAACTTATTTACCAGGATTAAAAAAAAGAAAAGAAAAGGGACTTTATTTAAATTCCTATTGACATGTTCTCATAATAGCTTAGGCTGTGAAATCATATAGGCCTCTCTGTCAAGCATCTTAGAACTAGAAGCTTTAAAATACATTTCCAGATCAAAGCAGATCTGATCTGAAAATACTAGCTCTGATTAATAGTTAATGATAAAACCATAGACGGGAAGGATGTGAGATATTTAAGGTCACTTTCACTGCACCTATGTGCCAGCTCTCAGGACACCTCTGACTGGTACTCTGCTTTTTAATGACTGGAGTTTGTGGGCTTCTGTCACTGCCCCGGGCCATTTTGCTGCAGTCTGATAGTAATAATGTAGGGGAAAAAATCCACAGCTTTCCCATTAGGCCCATCCGACTAAGAGGCTTGTTTAATCTAAACCACTGTCTATCACAGATGAATGACTTTTATAACTGTCTCTTCCCTTCTCATCATAGTGACTGAGATTTGCTTTGTAATGTTTGTATTTTGCTCTTGAATTTTGTCCCTCCAGGTTTGATGATTCCTGTCTTTTGTGTGGTGGAGCAGTTGGATGGCTCACTTGAATATGACAACAGAGAAGAACATGCAGAGTTTGTCCTGGTTCGAAAAGACGTGCTTTTTAGCCAGCTGGTGGAGACCGCGCTCCTGGCCCTGGGGTACTCCCACAGCTCTGCGGCCCAGGCACAAGGTAGTAATGTGGTTCCTCCTCCCCATCTCTTGCGTTATCTTGAATAATTCTCCAAATGAGAGTTGTTGGAGAATGGTCAGATGTCACATGTTTCACAAATAGTGAACAGCAGTGTGTTTCCTGCAGATTCTTGCATTCTGCTTGCATTAGGAAACATTTGACCAGCACCTCAAGAGCCACCAAAGTTAACTTGCATTTCAAAGTGATTAACACAGAATTTCTTTCATTATTGAGATGCTGTTTTCTATGAGTCCCCCAGTTGATGTTCTTAGAGCTGGTGCTGAGATGTTTGACTCCCTGCCTACCCAAATTTTATTACATAATTTATAAGCTTGTGGTTTTCTAAATTAATTTATTGCTTGGAACCTGCAGCTTCTGCACTTTTGATCAGCTTTTAATTAAAAAAAAAAAAAGGATGCATTCTTAACTGCACTTTCTTTAAACAGCTCTGTAGTTTTGATATAGTCCATTCATTAAAACAACAAAACAAAATACCTCTGTGTCTTTGTGACCAATTCCTTTTATCTATTTAATTGAATATTAAAATGGCATCATTTTTTCAGCATGTATTGTACAGCACTAGGGAGCCCCTTGCCAACTTAAGTTGCTTCATTGTGAAGCATAACCCATTGTTCTTTCATGCCAAAGAATCGACAAGACAAGTAACAACAAAAATACTCCCCAGACCTTGAAGATTGGAAAAAAAAACAAACTTAAACCCAATAGAATGGTTATCCTTGCTTTTCAGATGAAATGATTAAATGATATAGTTTATGATAATGGTTATAACTAAGAGAGAGATTTCTGACTTCCAGGTATTCTTTCATTATATTAATTTCTTACATTACTGTCTTTTCTTAAAATTTGTGGATATGCCAAGGACTTTTAATATTTTTTAATAAGTACCTTTTCATAAAATCCCTAAGAACTATCAGAGCCTCTATTTATTCTTGTAAGGAAACTGTAAGAGGTGAAGGAATTTATAGAAAGTTATAAATATAGGGACCAAGGACATGAGATTTAAATTCCCAATCCCTTGAGCCTGATTCTACAAAACATTGTTATTTAAAAAAAAAAAATGAATTAGTGTTTAAACCAAGGGGTCAAGAACATTTTCCCCAGGGCAGGTAGTACCTCACAGATAATTCTGAGCTCACGTGCAGTCTGAAATCTGAGAGTTAGGCCAGTCTAGGTGCAGTCGTACAGCTGAATTGTAGAGTCTACAACCTTCAAAACAGCGTGAGAAAGGATGATTCATTTCTTTTCTCCAATGACTTTCTTTCTTGTGTGAGGGATTCAAGATTTGATCCTGAGCAAATTGCATACTGGCTACCATTGCTTTTATTTCATGCTATGTGCTTAAACGAAATAAAAGAATCCCCCCTCCTTCCGCCACATAAACTTTTCATGCCATTTTAGGGATGTTTTTCTCTGAATGTAAAGGTCATTGTGTCCCACTGCTTGCATCCTGGTGTGCCAGCTTCCTGTTTGACAGGGCTATCCATCTCAGTTAGCACGGCTGCTCATCGCGCCGTAAGCTCACATGTGGAGCCCGGAGCACTAAGTGGCCAAGATTTGATTCTTGGCACATGCTCAGGGAAGGGCTTCTCAGGAAATTTGCACGAGGGAGACACACTATTTCATTCAATGATGTGGCCTGAGAGTCCTATTCACCAAAGTGAGATACACTAGCAATAAATATGTCTACAGTGAAGATTAAACAAGGGAAAAGTCAGAAGTGAGTATTTGTTTCCCTGAAGCTTTTGAAAACCCTGGTTAAAAAATACTAAATTACAGTTGAGTTAAGAGTCAAATAGACATTCTGAAGGTATATCTAGATCACAGGTATGCTTTGTTTTGTAGGTGAGCAAAGGTTCTATCACAAGCTCCTGTACTGTAAGCTCTGAAGAGGGGGGAAAAAAAAAATCACTGTTTATTTGATTTTAAATTAGACTGTTGATCTCTGTTTTGGGTGAATGGAAAAGCTTATAATTGTTTGTTTTGAAAAGAATGTATTAGATCTTTGTTGTCATTCAGCTCATCCAACAGTTTGCAGTTTGCTGCATGTTTATTATAGAGCAAACAGAATGCCTGCTAAGACAGGTACTTCACATGTTGGACAAGCAACAGAGCAGGAGCAAGCTAGAGAAAGAGGTAGAACAAAATATGACTACACACTCGAGGCCTGACATTTTATGTCTTGTTGTCTGTTTTGTTCTGATTTTTGTTTGTTATTTGTTCAGTGTTGAGATAATATCATTAAGATGAAGTCACTGGGTAACTTCTTGGTAAATCCGTTTGCCACTGAGACACTGAGTGTTCCCAGATCTCTTCTTCCTATGTTAGAAAAGTTGGGCATAACTAAGTGCAGGAGTAGTGGGTTGCTTAAATCTCTTAAAAAAACTGGGGCCTCAATGTCCCCCTCTTTGGCTCTGGCTGCTAAAACACAGACTGTGAAAACTGTGGACTTAGGTTTAAGACTTGGGGCCAGGGATGGAAAAAATTAAATACATACAAATTTTAAGAAATGGAGGCTCTTGAAATATGATTTTTCATTTTGATGTGACCAGAAAAGAGTTCCAGTAATTGAATTAGAATAGTACTTTCAATAAAAGTAAAATGTATATTAACAATGCCAGGGTTTTGGAGTGATACTCAAATCCCAGTGACAAGGCTCATACTCTTGTGCGTATGGTTTAGTTGACTTGTTTTTTCTGAAAGGGCATTCCTTCCAGGCAAACTGAAGAGATTTTCCTGATAAAAAAATGACTGTTTCATGGCGGTCCTGGTGGCTCAGGGGTTAAGCTTATGCCTTGGGCACAGTCCACAAAATACAGCCCAAGGACCCAGGCTCATATCCTGGGATCCTGGGAGATAACTAAAATGAACAAGTAAATAAATAAGATGTTTTTCTTTCTCCTCTCACTTCCTTCTTGCCTGCTGCCTGCCTGCCTTCATTCCTGCCTGCCTTCCTTCCTCTTTAAAAAAAACAAAGAATATTTACTTCTAAAGGGTGATAGAACTTCCACTCAAATGGAGTTCAAGGGTTTCCAAATATCCTCCCTCCAACCCTTTAACCTCTTTAATAATAACTTTTTAAAAATTTGAAACCAGGTATTGAACCTGAGAGAAAATAGGGCGTAAGAACGATCTTTCATCTTGAACTTATACATCACACCATATCAGAAGCACTTTTGCTTCCAATAATTTACCCAAATCCTCCATTTTCCAGCATACATACCCTTAGCTCTGTGATTCTCAAGGATATAAGATTCTGGATGCATTTAATCTGATGTTTTACATAGTGAAACTCCAAAAGATGGCATATTCTTTGCTTTTCCCAGATTAATTATCCTAAGATCTAACAAACAACAAACACATTTTACGTTAGATAGTGAACTATAAGTTCATGTTTCTGAATCAAAAGTCTTTTAGTATTTTGGAAGAGGAGGGCACTCTCCCTACCTCCCAACTTAAATTCGTCACTTCTTTTCTTTTCATCCTTTCAGTTCTGCCCCCTTAGGACTTTCGGTAATAGCCATTGTTGAGAGAATTATCCTACTGATTAACTAACTGCAGACTCAACAGTGTGAGTGGTGGCCAGTGGAGATGCCAGGGACGGCTGTGCGGGCCCTTGCTGTGCACATGTGATTCAGTTTGTAAGTTGGCATCTCACCCCTCCTCTGCTTCCTGTGAATTTAAAATGACCATTTTTTAAATTTAATAACTTCAATTAAAAATACTTTTTATTTAAGAGATAATTTTACTTTAAAACAGGCAGGCTGAATAATAAATAAAGTCTTTTCTGGCTGGTTATTTTTGGGGTCATGAGTATACAAAAATGAGGGGTTTGAAAGGAGATGCGTTAATTTCCATATTTCTTTGTGTTGGAATAGTTAAATGTATGCAGTCATTTAAAGTTATATTTTTAAAGATGTGATACAGAAAAATGCTTTGAATACAATGTTATGCAAATCAAGCGCAGTGCCAAATGCAGTCTCAATTATATAAAAGTCCACATGTATGCATAGAAAAAAACAAAGGAAATTAAATTAAAATGTCAGTAGGGTTGGTGGGTGGAATTATGTAGGACTTTCTTCTTTTCCTAATCAGAAAAATATAGAAATATGAATTCCACTACTGCTAGACATTATTTTCTGAGTAAGTAGAATGTTGTTATTTCTTCCTTTCTGCCCATTTATAAGAAGTTCACTTTGGTCCCCCCTAATTTACCCATAGTGTAAACACTTGTACCTGATACAGATGCATTGCTGTTGTTTTATGAATTTAAGATTAACAAAAGAATTCAATAAATCACTAATGAGCTCCTGTGCTATATAAACAAAGGGGTTTCTTAGAGTTTTAATAGTGCTAGGTAACATTAATTGAGCAATTACTATATACTAGGCACTATCCTAATAGATTTATATGTGGTGACTCAGTTAATTTTCACGATAGCTCTTTGAAGTAAGTTAGATGTTTCCCAATTTTACAGATGAGTATAGTGAGGCAAAAAGAAGAAAAAAGAAAAAGAGAGAGAGAGAGAGGAAGATTAACTTTCTCAGGTACTGGGTGGAAGAGTTGAGATATGAAGCCTAGCAATTCACCGTCAAGAGTCAGGATCAGGATTTTTAACCCTAGAACTGTCCTGTGATAGACCTTGTTACTGGGAGTTTAGAGTTGGTGTAGCAGTCATTTTTTATTGAATGCTTGCCTTTAACTTACTGACATAGCACTAAAAGGCAGAACTCTTTGGAGTGGGGACTTACTAAATACATCATCATGATTACGTTTATTTCATAATGATTATATATACTTGACAATAATAAATTAGATCTATTTTATTTCCATCATGAAATGTATACAAGCACTTTTGTAGGGTAACTGGAACAAACTTTATTGGAAGTAAAACCACATCTTTTAGAATTGTTGTTTATTGAAGTCAACTCCCATTATAGGTCGAGTAATTCAAATATTCAGTTTTTGCTTATGGGTCCATAAGACTTTTGCTTACAAGTTTGGTGCTAATTTATAACCAAATGTTTATTCTGTTTCTGAAAAATGCTTCAGAATTCCTCATCAGCTTTTGGAAGTAGATGACAAATTAGGACATATGGACTGAAATTTCTTGGAAGTCCTGCATTGCATCATTGAATGAAAACTCTTTTATTTGCCACTTCTGTCCAATGCCTTTATTTAAAAAATATGCCTGTCCATAGCTCTCAGCTTTTTGGTGAAAATCTTCTAATCTTAGAAGCTCATTTCTTTGAACACAAGGGTAGTACTTTGTGTTAAGCATTCAGTTGATTTTGGAAGAATGAACAAATTAATTTGAAAATATTGTTAATTATCCTGGAAAAATATCTGTAGTCTTAAAACATACCAGTTACTGTCTTCCATAATCAGATCTGGACTTAGGTACTGGGAGCTATTTTGTTCCCCTCGAGTGATACATAGCACAATATGAAGCCTACAGAAATTCACTATATCTTTGTTGACTCATTGAGACCAGTTTTTATTAAACTTTCATAAAGTTGTTTTTAAGCACTTTTATTAAACTTACATTTTTTTCATAAACATTATCCAAAAGGAATTTTTCCCCTTGTGTATCACTGTGAATTGGTTCCCATTCATGAATTAGCATTTTTTAAAATCAGAAATGAAAGATAATTTGACTCCTTGATCACCTATCACCATTTCCAGATTGTTCCATGTCATCATTCCTTAGTCAGTGATGTTTACTTATGTTCACGGTAATAAAGCACTCTAGGAATAACTTTTAGAATCAAGAGATAGTTATTCAAAAGATACTCTGGTATGGGATAACTGGGATCCAAATTCTTCTGAGTAAAACTGGGAGATAATTTGTCGGTGTTTATCTGGATCTGTCTCTTGGAAGGCATTGAATGTGGGGAGAATGATGTCATCCTATGAACTAAAAACAGTGAAAAGAATAAATAGATGGAATAAGATTTAGTAGTGACAGTTATATAAATAGGAACTGCTTAATTTATTATTTTATATATTATTTATTTACTATTAAATACTTTTTAGTTTACTAGCTCTTTGCAATGTAGTATTGGGAAGAAAAAGCTTTATTATTATTATTTTTGTTTTTAAAGAGGAAGAAAGGGAGAGGAGAAAGAAGCATCTTGATTTATTCAGTTGTTTATTTTGCTTTTTTAGCCTGACTCATAAGGGCATACTCCCCCCAAATTTTATTTAGAAGCTGCTTTTAAGGTAAATTCCATCATTAGAAATGAATACTTTCAATTTAAATTATTCAGTACTTAAAATGCTCTGTTCTTGAATTCATTCTCTAAAATGCCTTATTATGAAACCAGAAACAAAGGTAGAGACAAGTATATTATTTACTCATGCATTTATCATCTGGATCAAACGGCAGTAATCTCTTGTCAATCTTGTTTCATCTCTGCCTCCTCCCACCTTTTACTGTCCCCCCAATGGATTATTTTAAACCTCGTAATTTATCCACAAATGTTTTGCTAAAGCTCTCTTAAAGATTGAAACTATTTTAAAGCATAACCATAATACCAGCACGACTCCTAAAAAAAAAAAGAAAGAAACTTACTTAAGATCATGAAATATCCAGTCAAGGTTCATATTTTTGTAATTCTTTTATCAATTTTTATTGAGTGTTTCTTTATTCATATCAGGAGCTATGCAAATCTGTATGTTTCCACTTGTCTGACATGTCTCTCAAGACTTCGAACCCATGCATTTCCCATGCTCTTAAATTAAAAACATTTTTATAGAACTTAAGATTGCTGCTTTAATTCAGAATTGTTTGGGGCTTGCTAAACATTGAAATCCTACCCCTGTAAGTGCCTACAAATATTAGAATTTCAAATACACAATTATGAATCTCAATCATAACCTTTGGAAGGAGTTCAGAAAATCACTTATTTTTTTTAAGAGAAAATCAAAGGAAGGGTGGTAAAAGACATGTTATCTGGAGCTGAAAGGTTTCCATACTCTGAAAGTTTGACAGTAATTTTGTTGAAAATGTATAAAATGATCTCTTGTCTTGCTTGCTTGGTTTCTTCAGCTATCTTTCATTTTCCTCGTTTTTCCTTCTTTAATTAAATTCTCATGTTTGGGAGAAACATGCCCTTCTTTATAAGGGCAATGTTTAAAAAAGGTACATATTTAGAAAGTTTAGGCCTTGGAGCAAACCTTTAATAAACAAGCTGCTTTTTAAAAAATTCTGTGTCTCTCAAAAGAGAGATCGAAATGCTACCAAAATTGGTATTTACCTTATTTCAACCTTCATTAGAGCAGGATGTGTCAAAATGGAAACGCCCGCCTGGACTGACATAAATCTCTAACAATACCCCCCCCC
>RJWH01005049.1:0-15499 GCA_004363575.1 Solenodon paradoxus | reverse complement strand
CATAAATATGCTATTTACAACATATGGATACAGGATGTACCTTTGGCTCAGGTGGATAAAGCCCAAAGATCTGGGTTCTAGAACTGGGGTGGGTGGGTCCAAAACAAACAAATAAAAATGTTTCCTTCTTTCCCTCCTTTCCTCCCTCCCTTCCTTTTTCTCTTAAAAAAATATGGATATGTAATTGTGACTCATAAAAAGTCAGCAGGTGGAAGGTGGAATTGCCTAATGTAAATTTGTAGAGATGAAGACCCTAACCCATTTGATTTCTTGAAGCCTACCAGTTTAGCAAGAAGTACTTGTTAAAACTGTTAAGGGCAGTGAATAATAATAATAATAAAATTAATCTGATTAACTTTATCTCTGACCTTGCAATTTCAACTTGAATGCCTATTAAAAAAAAAAAAAAAAGGGCTATCATTGGAAATAATTCACTAAAGAAACTAGCTCATTTTTTCCTATTTAGGGGCTTGTTTAATGATGTTTTCAGTTATCTAATTTAGTTGTGGTAAGCTATAAAAATTAGCTTTTGATGTATTTTTAAAACTATTTAATTTCCTTCTTGGAGTTTAGGGATAATGCCCAAGACCTGAAGGAGATTTCTAATCTGAGTTCTAGGAAGTTCAGACGTTCAAGTGAAAAGATCCAGTTTAAACAGATTGATCCATGGTGTTATGTACCTTTTATTAAATAATGAAAGTATGTCCTTTTAAAAATATATAGCTTGGAGGAGTTATGAGTGGGAAAATTACAGCCTAAAATTGGTGATACTCTGATGCAATTTATACTGTGATTATTTTTTATTCTTTTCTTTCCCAAAGTATACCTTAGTAATGTATAGATTTTATTTTTTGTATTAACTTTAAATAAAGGGAAGAATCATTTGCTAAAGATGCAGATCTGTCTGTTCCCTAAGAAAATGCAATACAGATTCTGTTAAAAAAAATACTCATTTGGTAAAAAGTAGATTAACTACTGCACCTACAAATGCTGCAATAGATAATGCTCTTACCTTTTTAATTAAAAAAAATTATTTTCCTTAAATTTTTCTAAGGGAAAGATGCAGGCAAGAATGAAGTGAGTAGGCAGACAAGCAGAAAGAATGAGGTAGAAGCACTTTATTTATTTGATTTAAAGTTCATCTTGGTAGCACCTGCAGTCCTGGGTCTTGAACCCAGGTCCTTGGAACATATGTGCTTGTGCCAGCTGGAGGTGGTGGATCAAACTGCCAAACTACCAGGTGAGTTTGTGCTGTTACCTTTTGGGTAGATCCTTTACATTTAAAGCTCTCCACTGAGGCGACTCTCAGCCTTGGTGCAGTACCTTCATCTTCCAACTCTAAACAAAGTCTATTTTTGACGTTCATGAACCATAGTAAAAAAAAAATATTTGCCACAGAGCATTTGTAATATTAAAATTTGTTTAAAAAACTGCCTGCTTATGTTTTTTTAATGTGGAAAAGAGCTCTGTCATCCAAATCTAGTCATTTCAGTTAATTCTTTGCAAAATTGTGAAATTCAAGAGTTGTTGTCTTACAGGCCATTTCCCGATAATATGTTGAATGTCCCAATTTTTCTGATGCAATATTACTGTATTTTAAAATTCTTCTAGGATCTCTGCTTTGTAATATTTAATTCCTCTGCAGAGTATCAGTATGTGGGTAGTTTATTCATTCAGTTTATTTAGGTGGCTTGGCAGGGGAAGTGGGACCTTTCCATGTCAGAGACCTCTTTTTGGTGAGACGGTGAGATTGAGGACAAGCTCAGTGGTGGTTGTGGAAGGCAGACAGGAGAAAGCAATCACTCAGATAGATTTCATATGATTGTGATGAGCATTTAAAATCCAGCGCTTAGATATGCAGTGCATTTTTTTTTTTTCTTTCTGATTGCAGCTTTGAAAGCTCTAAAGAGTTTAGTCAAAGACTGGCACACGTGCCATTTGCTTGCTCAAAATCAGCCATTGGCAAAATTATTTGTGTGCCAATGAGGGAAAACACTAAGGTTTTCCACAGTCTGCCTCTTTTTGGTTGGAAGAAATATCACCCTGGACAGAAGAGCAAATCGGGGCTGTGGTTTTACAAGCTCATTACCTAGGCTGCAAAGGATCGCTGCAGGCTGTATGCAAGTAGGCAGTGCCTGAGAGTCTACTCTGCTTCCAG
This sequence comes from Solenodon paradoxus, assembly GCA_004363575.1. Lineage (NCBI taxonomy): Eukaryota > Metazoa > Chordata > Mammalia > Eulipotyphla > Solenodontidae > Solenodon > Solenodon paradoxus. The sequence continues at coordinate 13,341 of RJWH01005049.1, read as the reverse complement.
CCAGCACTTGCTGGGAAATGCGTACTTTATGTCAGTTTTGTTAAGTCAAGAGAGTGAGGTGCAGGAAAGCCCCGCACAGTCACACCTCTGCCTTGAAAGATTTGTCTCCGCAAGGCTGAATCATCTCCCAGTTAAAAGTTGAGCCCGCTCTCCTGGGAGCCAGGTGAAGAGGGCAGTCTGTTCTCCCTCAAAAGCTCTGACCAGTTTTACCAACTTCAGATGGTGGCTCTTGAGAAGCCGTGCTCCAAAGCCACAGTCATAAATAACAGCTCTAAATGTCATGCTTTATTTTTTATGAATACAGCAATTTCTTAATGGGGAGCAAGGAGTCTTTTTTAAAAAGGGGCCTATTTGAGATAGTTTGCAATGGAAGATAATTCAGAATTATTGGGGAAGAAAACACTTTATTAAGATCTTTAGTTGTTTGAGCACCTTTAGAAGACAGACATGTGTTTGAGCTTTACTGTTCTCATTTTTGTGAAGAGGAAAGCTACAAAGGAGCATTTACCTTTTGTCTCACATCTTTAATCTGACTTTAGCACACTATCATTTCATTCATTCGACAAAAATTTATTGAGTGACTATTACGTGCCAGGCTTCGTTCTAGCTGTTGGGGATGCAACAAAGAACCAAGCATATAATGCCCCTGGCTTCTAGGTATTCCTGTAGGGGCATAGAAATAAAACAGCTAAATAACATAGTAAGGTGTTCTGTCAGACATGGTGTTTATATTATGTTTGTGTTGACCCTATTTTCTCCTTTCTAGAATGGGATTTTGTTTAGGATTTAGGTTTCTGTAAAGTAGCAGTTTATTCAGGACAAAATTGAAGTTTTTTAATGGGTTTTGAAGATTAATAATGAAATAGTATAGGTACTTAAAAGATTAAGCCTCAGTTTTCTGAAAGCTGTACCTATGTGGACTAACATGTTTAGAAGAGGAAAATAACATTATCTGTCAACTTATATTAAGCTATGGTTTAGATTTTTTGAAACTGAAAGGAGACATACTATGAACATATTGAATAAAATTAGCTAATGTTTATTTAGTGCTTCTTACATACTTAATAGTGTTTAAGATACTTAACATGTATTTATTCATTCAATCCTTATAATTACCCCACGAAGTACAATAATAATATTGTTTGCATTTTATCAGTGAGAAAACCGAGACTCAGAGAGGGAAATAGCTTGGCTGACACCAAAAGCTGTCTCCCGAGAATATGTACTTCTTTAGCTAATATCCCATCTAGCGGCATTGTATTTCTAGTATGTCAATTAAATCTAGAATTTATACTAATAGTAACGATATTTTACAGGCATAAACCAAAGATTGACATTTTGGAATTGTTCACTGAATGAACATATATATTTTTAAATTGAGTGGGGAGCTTGTTTTGAGTTTAAATAAAAAAATTGAACTTGCTCTCTTAGATTAGCGTTTAAGAGAATTTATTTTATGAGACTCCTTTTTTTTTTTGTATATCGTAGCTCCTTAGAAACTTAGAAAGCTTATTAGTTATCCTTTTCTAATAATAAACTAATACTGGTTATTGGTAGAACACTAAAAAATGCAGGAAAAGTAGATGTAAACGAAAAATTCCCATGAATCAACCACCCAGAGATAAGCATAGATAACGTTTTAAAGTATTCCTCTTTAGTCATAGTTCTGTACATTCTTTTACATAATTGAGGTCACATATAAGCAATATTTTTCCCCCATGGCTTTTCACTTAGCATTCTGACATGTAATTTACATATTCTTTCTAATAAGCTTTTGGTTTTCAAATAAAATGTGAAACATTAGATTTCTTTTGATTATCTAGGCTTTAGCAGTGTACATTTGGAGGGATTAAGTATAAACCATGTGTCCCCTACATGTTGGATAGTCAGTGACTCACTACCGCATTCATATAAGAAAACAGTGATCCTTTGTAAGTGAATTTTTTCTCATTTGGCTCATTTCAAGTGAAAGGTCAATTATTTCTTTTAAAAATAGGACTGACCTGGTTTTTTTCTTACCTCTGTCTTGTGCTAAAAAGTCAAGTTTTTCATGTGAGAGAAGAGTGAAGAGACACTGTGTCATTCAGGAAACTTCAGTTAATTGATTTCATATTTTGTTTTTATAATATTCTTATTTTTGCCCACATTTTGGTCTTTCTTCTTTTTTAAAAAAACATACACAGCATTGTGTGGGTTAGTTACTGAGTGCTTACTAGTTTCACAATGACAGTCCTGTGTTAAAGATGTCCCTTTGACCAGGACTTAATAGCTGATGACAGTTTGTCTGTTTTTTAGCCTTTGATTTTGGTATGTGCAGTAGGATGGAGATTTTATAAAAAAGTCATTGGGGGAAATTCTTAAGGCATGTTTTCCCTGTGTTTGAATTGGTGGAGTACAGCCCCCACCCTCGGGAGGCTGGGAATTTGTCAAACAAATTGTGAAAGCTCCCTGCTTGCTGGAGTGATGAGTTGCAGTCTCTTGTTGAGTAACTACCAGACCTCAGATTCTGCTGGGCATCGAAAAAGAATGAGCATCTCTTCCCCTTTTGTGTTTTAGAGTTCTACGATGGACCTACATGCTTTTCATAGTCTTCCCTATAGCCTAGCTGCTGTGAGATGGACCTCGTAAGATTTCAGACCCATTTGGCCACCTACCCTGTACACTTTACAACATGTCATTGCACCTTCTGATTGTCTCCCTTCTATGTGCTGTTCTGTAGTCATTCAGTTCACACTGAGGCCTGTCCTTGGAGGTTGCCATCCTTTATCATTCTTTTCCTATGTGATTATGTTGTTGACCCCAGGATTGAGAGAAGTATTTGTTTTCAATAATATTTAGACTACCTAATAGACTTGGCAAGGATTAGTCAGAATTTACGTATCTCACATTAGCTATTAAGATGTACTCATCTGACCAAAATAACAGTTCATATAAAAGAAGTTTTAATTATGAAACTAGTGTCTTATTGTAAGCATAGAATCAGAGATAGCTTATATAACACATTGAGTTCTAATTTGCTTCTGGGTTCCTTTTTTACTTGTAATCATGAGTGGATATTCAAATACATCCATTGGTAGTTTTAATGAATGCAAATAAGATCAACAAATTTTGTGTTTTAGTTATTAAGGAGAAATTTCTTGTTGTGACTCATGATAGTATGATGAATTTGTCTGAATCTCTTAGGTGGGTATTAGTTTAGCCAGGTAAATAAAAAGAATAGTCCTGACTCGGTAGTAAATCAGGGCTATTGAAACACTTAGGAGAATGGTCTGTTCGCCCAGGGGCCAAGGTGTCGGTATTTTATAATCTGTAATTAAAAATCTTTAAGTTTACTAAAATAATCAATTTATCACCTAAATGAGGACTCGACAATAGAATATTTTTCTTTTACCACCCATTGAGATGCCTCACTATTAGTTAAGAAGATATAATATCATTTGTTTTCATGCATCTGTAGTCCTTAAAAAAAAGGGCCTATTGTTGCAAATTATAATGCTAGCAAACAGAACTTATCGTACACTAGACATTGTTTTAAGTGTGTTCCACAGGTTAGCTCATTTAATACTCACAAACTGTGTGTGGCATAGCTAAAATTATGCCACATAATTCAGAGGAAACAGAGACACAGAGAGGGTAACTGATTTACCCCAGGTCACAGAGCAAAAAAATGATGCAGCCAGGACCTACATTAGTGATTTGGCTACTACACCTCTGCCTCTCTGTGGCATGATTAGGAATTGTTGTGATAATAGGTTGTTATTAAGAATATAAATAAAAACTTCTCTAAGGCTTGACCTACTGTGACTAGAGTAACTCATGAAAACACTGCACATTTCCCCTTCTTTTTCTGTTATTTATTTTTTTCTTCTGGGGGCTAGACTGGGGGAAGAGAACTTCAAAGACATTACAAGTGCATTCTACTTAATCTGAAACATTTTGATGCTTCTGGAAAAGTGAGATGATTTAATTTCATATGTAATTGCCTGAGGAGTTATAAATTATGTTTTGTAAAATACCTATGACACTAAACCACAAAATGAACAGATAAAACTGATTTGTTCTCTGACACATGAAGATATACGGCGGTGTTTTCATTACAAGTGCCGTTCGTGGGGATGGAGCTGCTGAGTGTGCTACGATATGACAGGAGCCATTCAGGGCTGCACAGCTTTTACAGGGACACCCCGAGGTGATTTACAACTCATACTAAAAAAAAAATAATTTTTTTTAAAGCACACTGTCAGGTTGAACTTTTAGAGTCATGGAATGCAGATACATCTTTCCGATTGACCTTATTTAGCATAAACTTACTCTTTAGAAATAAATTGTTTTACCCTACAGGGAGAATGAACTATTTTCAAGGAATTGAGGGGTGGCATTGGGAATGTCTTCCCTCAGTGCATTTGGTAGTTTACTGGAAGATATGTATTGACCTCTTCTGGAGGGTAATTTATTCAGAGTGAGACTGAATAAGAATTATTTTTTCTTTTTGCTGGACTGAAAGCAAGTGTGTTGTAGATCTCTGTTGCGGTGGAAAGCAAAGACACAAGATTTGTATGTTATTGAGTTTAGACATTTCTCAAAAGACTTATGTCCTTAATCACCTTTTTGTCCTGAAATATAGGGAACCAAAATAGTTCTATTTTTAGTTCTAGGGATGCTGAGAAAATAAGAATCCTGCTCTGTGTGGGAGAGGACTGATAGGACTTGATTGCCAGTGACACTGTTTCAATGCATTGGTTTTGCTGGACGGTGGTAGATTTTTCATTGAGTGGGCAAGGTCGCTTGATCTCCTTTGTAATGGGTAGGTAGGAATGAAGGTGGAGACCTGATCTTTGGGTCAAAGATAAAAACAGAACTCCGTAAGGCAGATCTTGGTGTATTGGGATCAGATTCTAGCCAGATGACTTTAGACATATAGAAGGGCTATTCTGTATAAACAGCACTTGTCTTAGGTGCTTTATATATAATATTTCATTTTCAGGTATATTTTCTATTGTATGTAACAAAAAGTAAGTTGAAGACGGTTCTCCAATTTAAATGTTAGAATACTAAACAAGAGAAACCCAACAAATAAATAGTATCATATTATATAAGATTGTGAGCATGTAGATGTAAACCAATGATAATAAAAGTCACTGAAAAAATTTCACAACTGTACAAGTGATTTTAGATTACCTGACCATACTTACTGCTTTAAATGTGACAGTACCTTTTTGTTTCATATTTCTTGACCATCCTGTTATTTTAATATAGATGTCAATTTTCTCCCATTTAAAATATAGCAGAGTCATCTTTAATGTGGGGCAAAGGGGAAAGTTGAGTTGCTGCAGGCCCAGTCTGTTGAGGGGGTCCGAAAGCAGCTGCCCCTTTTGGCCCTCATTAAAGATGGCCCTTGCTGGCACTAACTATGGCAGGCCACAGCTGCCACTGCTGTTCCTGCCACCTGTGAGGAAGCAGGAGCCACAGGGGGAAAGGATTCCCTTCTCCCTCCCACCTACCTGTTTCTTCAAAGGTTGTGGAACACCCCAGCATGATAGAGCTGTAGGTGTACTATGGGGTTATCGCTAGCACTGTGGGTGGCAGGTTGGGAGGGGTGGTGGTTAGCTCTGGCACTGTGGGGATTTTTGGGCATTTCTGGCACTGGGATGGTTAAAGTGACATGTGTTTTAGGCAGGACATTTAGAGCAAGACTTATAGGGGTGCCACATTTGGTTTTCCTGTAAGGTGCCAAAATTCCTTGCATCAGCCTTGGCTGTTTGTGTGGAGTGCCACCAGACCACACGTAGTTACTGCGTGATCGCCCATCAGCATTGCTTAACGCTCGTTGCTGGCCTGGCTGCTCTGTTCCTGGCAGATTGCTCTGCCTCCCCTCCTCCCCTTAGTTGTCAACACGTAACCCCTTCCCGTTTTTGCCATCCCAGTGTCCTCCTTTTGTCTCAAGGAAATATGGTCAACCTAGTTTTAAAAATACTTAATCTCCACCAGAACCAACATAAATGATTAAAAACATACTGTGTTTCTAGTTTCTTTTCTCTAAAGCACAGTTAGGGCTTGCTTGTGGTGAACAGTTCATCATGGTGACTTCGCTCATTTAATTGTCAGATCAGTTGAAATCTCTCTTACTATGGTGTAAAAGGGATGGGCTTCTCCAGTTCTTTGTCTTTCCCAGTCTTGTTCTCCTTGAGGATGGGAGAGTGGAGTATGATGGTGAGGTATTGTGAATTCTCCGGTCTGACTGGTGACCTTTGAATCTTGGTGCTACCTGGCTCTGTGACACCTTATCTGGGTCTCTTCATCTTAAAATAGATGAACCCTCCCTCCTAGAATTGTTAGGAAGATTAAAGGAAACAATCCATGGGAAGTGTTTTACACATGTAAGGGCTGGTCACATGAGAGTTGCTATTATTGTTATTACTGTTGTTTTACAATGTAGAAGCCAGATGTAATATTCAATTTATTTTTGTTTTGTTTTCTCTAGCTTCTATTCAAAGAGCCCCTCATTCTGAGATAGTGGATGTGAATTAACAATACTATTTTCCTCATCTTTTTATTTTCTTGTGACATAGGAAGTATAGATTCTCTGATATTCTGTGTTTTTATTGTTAAAATTTGATCCCATGTCTCTGCATCAACTTCTAAGAGTTTTTTTTGTGGATAAAATATTCTCTTCTATATTGCCTCTTTCTACCTTTTTATAAAGCTTTTAATATGTTATATGTATATGCCGATAATGTAATAAAACTTTCCCTCTAGTTATCTGGTTGAGCATTGTGTATTTTAAGAAATGAAATAGTCTTCATTTTATTTGTCTGTTTATTTAAAGAGAGGAAGGGAAAGTAGAAGGGAAGGAGGGAGGAAGGAAGAGAGAAGAGGAAGAAGCATTTTAAGGAAGGAAGGAAGAGGGAGAAGAAACATCTTTATTTAATTGCTCATTTTGGTTTTTCACCCCAGCCCCCGGTCATGAACCCAGATCCTTGAACTGTGTGTGGTTCACTCATCAGCATCTCAGCCACCTGAGCCATGAGGGCACTCCAAAAATCTTTATTAATGACAGAGGACAATTTTAAATTTCACTGATGGCTTTGTAATCAAAGCAACTCTTTTGCTCTTAGCCAATCTTCTCCTTTTATAAATAACGAGTTACCAAGGTACAAATGTGACTCGACAACTAAAATCCAACTTTTTAATTTTATTTAGCACAACTTTCTTGTGTGGAAAACAGGCTCTTTGCCTTCATTCTTCATCTGAAATAGTTGCTCCTCTCTACTCTCTTCTGTCATAATTCCAGTGGTAGAAGTGCCTCCAAGCAAATCTGGGACTGTGTGTAGCGGAAGGAATGTAAATGTGTTCCCTGGGGACATGTTGTCAGGAGATATTTGTATCCTGGAAAATTTGAATGTAAAGTCACCTTTGAATCATGGCTCCTTCGTGTCATTCTCCTGGAACATCTCAGGAGTCCCGTTATTTTCCTGTACTTTCACCTGGAGTAAATGATCAAGACTTAAAAGAAAAGTGGGTAACAATATTTGTGTGACTGGAGAGCCCCAGTAGACAAACACATTAGGTCAGTCACATTACAGCATAATGCAATTCGCTTATAGACATGGCCGTAAGAAATGAAGTGACAGTGAACTCCAAAGTAGGAACAGTTTTAATTTATTTTGACTTATTGATTTCCCCTCACCTCTCCAATCTTTCTCCGTTCTATTTCTCTCCTTTTCGTAGTATATAAAATACTCTTGTCTCTCCCCCGTCTCTTTTGAGTTATATACTATTCTTTAAAAAAAAAAAAAAAAAAAAAGATTTACCTGTTGGAAAATGCAGCATTTGAAGACCTGTCTCCTACCCACTAGTAGATGTGTGGTCTCTCTGTTTTGCTGTGTGTTTAATATTAGAATCCCCAACTGAAAGCTAATAATACTCTAAGAGGAGTATAATTATAAAGGTAAATCTGTTTTAAAAATTGCATGGTGTACCTCGAAGCCAAATATAATTATTAGTGGATAGCCTTTTATTTGATAATTATCCATTCACAGATTTGTACATCGTGTTTTTAAAATGGTGTATTTTTAAAATTCATTTTTAAAATTCATTCAATTTCCCGCAAAAGTAGAATCCATTAGATCTGAGGCAACATAACCCACTTTAATATAATAGAACCACACCTATTTGGAAATAGCTGAAACATACTAAAATAGAAATATAGTGTTCCCTCTGCCAAACCCAGTGTAGCTGCTGCCAAGTCCTGGTGTGCACTCCGTTGGGGGTCAAGTTTTCCTGTATATAACTTTGCTGAGTGCTTATTCCCTGCCCAGTGCACCTTTTTGCCCTGTGGCTATTCGCCATGGTATTAGGGGTGATAGGCAGACAGGCTTGGTGGGGCTGGGAGCAGCTATAGAGGGGACAGGTTCCAGGGAGTGGTGTGGGGCTGCAGGCTGCCCTTCGAGTTCTTGGAAAGTGGGACGGAGCACCCAAGATGGCAGAAAGATGAAAGACTCGATCGGAGAGGAGAGGTACGGTGCAGGCATCACAGGAGTTAACTTCTCTTCATGACGGCTTCCACGGCCGCAGTAGACCTGTGTGGGAGGTGGGGGAGACATGATGGACCACTGGGCACCGGGAAGCACCACTTCATTGGAGGAGTGAGGGATTAATTCATTTAATCAAATTTCTCATGAAGTATTCGTCCTCCCATCAAATTAAATAAGTCATCTGCAGCAATGTAATGTAATTTGAATATCCATGTACATTATCTTAATGTTCCCTCAATTATTTTTTAGCCAGCATGCATCGTTAGTACTAAATGCTTGTTAAAGCATTATCATTTTAAATCATATTATATATAGTAGTTGATAAATTAAAACAGTACTATGTAGCACTTTAAATGATTCATACAGCTAATGATTAGCAGCTTTTGTCAGAAGTTTGTTGTAGTTTTGGTTTCATCTCCATTCTAATGAATTGTGTATGTAACAGGTACTTCGTTCTAGTTATTTTGAGCACTTATTTGAGACATTGGCCACTGGGCAGATGACAGACTTTAAACTATTTAGTTATTGATGACAACGTTTTCCTTTGGGCCTTGGGTCCTTTACCTATAAAGTTTGTGTTATAATCTGTGAAGAGCAGCATGGTTCTCCATTCAGACCCCCTATTTTAATATGTATATTTTATGACTCATTTGAGTTAGTTTGTTTTTTAGATTGTATTCGAATTATACTGTTTCTCATACTCCTTTAATTATTCCTAACTTTTTACAATTGGAATCAGCTGCTTTCTCAGTATTGCTGTGGTACAGTCTTTCTTCGTCAGAAAACTGCCATCTTACCTTGATGACTGGTTCTCTGTCACAGTGTCCTGCTCTCTTACCCTGTTTTGCACATTTGCCAGGTATCATTCCTGGAGGGATACTTGTGTGTAACAAGGGATCCCAGTGGGACTCTACTTCTGCTGAAATTATTCTGTTTTATTTGTGATCCCTAGGGAGAGGAGTGACCAGTTACAGACTTTTCTTAAGCAGAAGCCACATGGTGTTTCAAATGGAAAGGTTTTTGCAGACTGGGGCTTGTGACAGGCAGGAGAGGCTGGCGCGGTGTCTTGAGTGAGCGCTTTGACACACTGAGTAACAGCCCATTATCACTTGTGATGGTGTCAAAACAATACAGCAGTTTGAACTGCAGCACAGCTTACTCCTGCTGTCACACATGCTCCCTCAGAAGTCATTAGAGTGTTGGCGTGGACTTTTTCCGGGATCAGTCAGAAATGCATTAAGAGAGGGGGAAGTGTTTATTAATTCAATTTAAGAAGTGATTATTAATCATCTGCTGTGTGTTAGGCACTGTGCTGGGGGTGAGGGCTTCCTTGCCAGAATGGTGAGGTCCTGCCCTTCAGCTGCCTTTAGCCTAGGAGAGCACCCGAGTACAGTGACTGTCATGAAGAACATAGGAGAAGGATAAACAAATGATCTGAGAGTACAAAAGAGGGAGAACACGCACCAGTTTGGAAGGCACCGTTTATTTAGACTGATGAGGGCGATGATGTGTGAGAGGGGCCTTGACAAGACTGGAGAATTTTGATGGGCAGAGATGAGGTGAGAGAGACAGTTGGCAGGGAGTTCTGTTTGGCTGCTGGTATGCAGGATACGTTTAGGAGATATCAGGAATCTATTGTAAAGAATCTTGAATGCCAGGCTAAAGAGTTAATGCTTTATTTAGTGTTCTCTTCCTGATGACCTTTATTGAAAAAATTTTGAATCAGGAGAGTGATGCATTAGGAATATGTTTGCCATATTAAGATGTTGGCTTAGGTGTTCATCAGTTAAGGTTGAAAGTGACTACATATAGCAAAACACCTTAAAGGGTTTAATTTGTGTCATGTAAGTGAACAATCCAGGCTAATACAGTATCTCAACCATCCACCAGTGATACATACGCTCTGACCCCATTTCAATGGTTCTTTTCAAAATGGCTGCTGTACCTCCAGACATTCAGTTCAGATTCCACGCAGGAAGAGGGTGGAGAAAGAAGAGCAAAAGGCCAAATGACTTTCCTCATGAAATTTTGTCTTTATTATTCTGGAAGGGACATCAGCCCCCGCCCCCCAGGCCCCCTCCGCCTGGATTGTGTCATTTATTTCAGTCTCGGATCTAGAGAGCATGGGAAATCAAAATTTTTATTTCATACAATGCTGCTCAGAAAATGAAAGGGATTCTTTAGGAAGAAACAAGGGAAGAGTGGATATTGGGTAGAGAAGTAGCAGTGTTGGCCACAGCTTGTTTGGAATCTATCCTGGGAAATCAGGGAAGACAGAAAGCAGAGGGGCAGAAAGCTAACCTTGCCAGCAAGGACTTCTGATTAGATTCAGAGAGAGAACTTTAGAGTTGGGTTTCCATTTTAGATTTGTTTAATGAATGACTATGGGACAATGAGTTGGGAAAACCAGACTTTAAATCTGGCATCACTATTAAGCATGCATGTGTTTGAAGAAGCCACTTTCTAAAACTAAGTTTTCTTACCCATAAAATTGAGGACTAAAAAACCTATGATGCTAAAAAATGACTTCATATGTGCTTTTGAATATTTTTTTTCCAGATTAATCTCTGGATAATTTATAAAAATAAGCATGTGGATTATGAGAAGATATCAATTTCATTTTAAAATGTTTTCTCCCAATTTGAGGAACCAAAGATTAGCAAAAGTATTTCACGTATTTAATTTAGATATATTATTAAAAGCAGCGCTTCGTAATGTACCTTAGCCCTGGTGTTTTCTGTTATCAAGTATTTACCATGGGGGATGTAGGAGATAACATATTCTCTCTAAGAGAATCCTTATTCTAATAGGATTATTTATAATGTGACAATTTATTACAGAGTCTTTTCCTGGTAAATAGCTCAATTATACTCTTCATGTATTTTACAGTTTCATCTGGAGCAGCTCATATCATATAAAGTGAAGATATAGTTTCCAGTTTTCCTTAGTGACTAGTTCCCGACATGGGGGGTGTTGTCTCTTTTGCTTTATGCCTGATTTCTTCCTCAGCCTGTCATGATATACAACATATAACCGACTCTTATATGTCCTCATTGTTTTAAATATAGCAGGAGAGAGTAAGAAACATAAAATTTGGCCCTTAATCTTGGGGAGTTTATTACCTAGGTGGGAAGAGAAGACAAAGACAAATAGAGCAACAGCACAGCAGACTAAATAGTGAAGATACAGCTGCTCTAGTGTTTGTACTGGACGTGTTAGGGGACTTAGAGCTATGCGAAGGATCCTTTCTCCATATTCACTCAATTGCTGGCTCTCTAACTTTTTTTGGAACTTGCGTCCTCACGTGTCCCCAGAGTTCTTGTATCTTTTTTAATCTCCCTCTCTAGTAACTTCTGTCGGGTCTGCAGAAATGCTCAATCAAAACTGCCCTAAACTAAAACAGAAATTATTTCCAATATTTACTCCCTGCCTTAGTGCCACCACCATCTTTGTTTTTTCCTTGTTAAATGTATTCAAAGTTTCATCACTTCATTTCTATAATCTAGCTCTCCTCTATTTCAAATCTCATTTTCATTCTTAGATCAATAGTGCTTGTCTAGTCACCAAATTTAGGGACCTCACAATCTGATTTAAGTCTTCCCTTTTATTCCCTTCCAACTTGCTTACATTACCTGTACTTTTTGAGAGTTGAATTTTTCAGTGTACCTCAGATGCACCATGCCCTTTCATGAATCTTTGTCCTTATATATTGTATGAAATGCTTGCTCCCTTTTCAGTTCATATGAAACACTTAAGACCTAATTATAATTTGTTTATTCCTTTGAGGATCACCCTCAACCACCCCTCTCCCCAAGCTACTGCCCATTTACCAAATAGTATTAGAGCTTTAGTCTCTGTGCTCCTATAGCACATATCTTTGCATTAGCAGTTAACACAACAGATTTTGTTTATTGGTTTACTTATCTTTTCTCCCTTGATCTGAGTTATTCTAATGTAGGGATCCTGTCTGAGTCTCATCTGCTGCTTGCCATATAGTCCATACTGCACTATAAACATTCTCATGACTAAAGTACTGGTTTTAGAGTCACACTGCAAAAGTCCATATATCAGCTCTGCTATTTGCTTGCTTTGTGACATAGGATGGTTTGTAAACCTCCATGAGCCTCAGTTCATTTCTTCATAAGTGAAAATAGGACCTATGTTCACAATGTTGTGAGAACAAAATGACATCCAAATGATTTTCTTTGTGTAGGCCCTAGAACAAGTTAGTTATTCATATTAAAATACTACTTGTTAAAAATGATTAATAAATAAAACAATATTCATTTGGTGGTAATAGCATCTCCTCTTTTAGGTCTTGTCTGAATGTAAATATAAGTAAGGAAAATTAAAAAGATTGTTATGCATGAATATACTTGGCGAGCTTCTGATCGTAAACTCTCCTCAATAGGGATGGAGTTAAGTTTTACCTGTGAGTGGGATGATAAAGATGGGAAGAGCAAACATTTTTTTATAGCTATGAAGAGTGACTTGGAAGGAAATCTTGTCAGAGGTGGCAAAGGAAGATTTGTTGGAGAAATCTGAAAAGGGAATGTAGGTGGCAGAGTACTGTAAGTGACTCACTGTGATTTGAATTTGATACATAGTAATATGACCCAAATGAAATCTTTATCATAAGAAGAAACTATCCAAGATTAATCACTGCCATATTAGTAATTATTTGTTAGGCTTCTTTAATTTGAGAACAGTCTCCAGGTGTGTGAGATCACTAACAGCTTTAGAAGTAAGAGGCATAAAGGACTTTCATGGCCTTACAAAAAAAAAAAAAAAAAAAGTTTTACTTTTG
>RJWH01005048.1:0-86912 GCA_004363575.1 Solenodon paradoxus | reverse complement strand
AAACTGATTTTTCAATGTCTTTGGACATTCTAGGAATTTGTCTTTCCTTCTCTTTGGAGAAAGCTGGAGAGGACAGAAAGGGGGTCCATGTGAGCAGAGGTAGTAAATCCACAGCTCCCAACAACAGCGGCAAAGAAATCGTCCTGACTCAAGTAGGCAACCACCCAGCTAGGAAAAGAAGGCTCATGGAGGTGGGGAATGAAGGTCCCCAAGTCTGAATGATAGGCGGCTCCTAGGAGACCCATAAAATGGCACTGAGTCCTGAGTTTTCCCAAGAGGGATGTTTTTTCAATGGCAGCAAAGTAGCTGTGGAGCTGGGCAATCAATCAAATCACTGAACATATTGTTCTGATTTTCTAGTTTTTCCTCACTTGATCGGACATGGCATTTCTGGGAAAGAACTGAAGAACATTTAGGTGACTATTTATCTTTTCTTGAGGCAGGGAAAGCTTTTCTGAGCATGGTATTAAAGATAAGGAAAAGAATCAATGAATGTAACACAGTAAAATGAAAAATGGTTATAATATGAAAAAAATACTCTAAGTAATATTAAAGGGCAAATGACAATCTTAAATTTTTCTAGCATACATAGCAGACAAAATATATACAATCTTAAAATATAAGGACCTCTTATAAAGAAAAGAGAATACCCCACTGAAATATTACCAAACAAGTTGACTGCTTTTTGTAGTAATTTTCTTTAAGAGGAAGGCAGGCAGGTAGGAATGAAGGCAGGCAGGAAGGAAGGAAGGGAGAGGGGAAAGAAGCATTTTATTTATTAATTTATTCATTTCGGCTGTTTCCCCTGGCCCTGGGTCCAGAACCTAGGTCACTGGGCTTTACATGGATTACATCCAGCCTGTTGGCTTAATTTTAAGAGAAAAAATTCTATAAGCTAGTAAGTAGTGCATTTCCTTAAATGCACATTAAAACAACCATAACAAACAATTTTTTTTACCAGATAAATTGCTAAGAAGAAATAACTAGCATTGGTACACATTCATTAAAAAAAATCCATAAATTCTGAGTGATTTGATATGTTTCTGAAAATTGTCAATATGTATCAAGTCTTATAAGTAAATTTCCCTTTGGCCTAGAAAGTTGTAAAGAAAAAATTAAACGTGTACAAAAGTGTGTATTCAAGGATGTTCAAGTCAGTATTATTTATGAGAGCAAAAGAGCCTCTGAGTTGGAATGTAAAATGAGCATAGTTTGGTAGCATCTGTCTGCTTATTATGAAAACTAAATATTCTTCGCGTGATATGCCTGGTGTATTCTAAGTGTTAGCTGTTACTATTATCATTCTTTCTGAGGATAAAAGAGGACCATTAAATACGCGTAGAAGAACATCTAAAACACGGGGAAATAGACATGATAAAGTCACTGAAAAGAAGAGCAGATTACAAAAAGAATATTGATAACAATTTTATAAAGTCTCTCTCTAGCCCTATCTCTCTCTCTCTCTAAATGTAAAGGCCAAAGAAAGACTGCCAACAAACCAAATGTTAACAGGGTTTATTTCTGGGGTGACTTTCATTTCTTCTTAGTCCTTATTCGTATTTTACAAATTTCCACCCTCAGTTTTTCTGCTTTCAGTCGGAAACGTGACACCTATGAATCCGTTTTAAAACGAGCGTTCCTCCGATGTGGGCCCGCTGTACATTGTTTCCCGACGGGGGCAGGGTGGGGTGGAGCGTTTTCCCTGCTTGCTTGTTGAAGATTGTCGCTGTGTTTCCTCCCACCTAGTGGCTGGTAGCCCTGAGTCTTCTTGGCTCTCCTCCAGCCCTGGAGGAGCAGATGAAGCTGGCAGGCATCTGGGTTTCAGGACAGTCTCAGGAATCTCCTTGGGGAAGGCAGAAGCAGGCATCTCCCAGGTGCGACGAGGGTGGGTGGGCCTACTAAGGGTCTCTTGCTGCTAAATAGCAGAAGACTGAGAAGCTTCTGACAAGCAGGCTTCTGCTGGAGTAGTTGTGTTAGAGTGGAGTTTCAAATGCTAGAAAGTATTCACTTTCCTGCTGCTACAGTGAATACCAGGGATCATTAAGCAGCAGCATTCACACACACACACACACACACGCACACACACACGCACACACACGTGCTCAGGGCAAGGTCTCTAAGTGACTTGGCTTCCTTGGGTGCTTAGCGCTCATGCTTGCCACTCACTGCTGGCTTTGCTCACACGCCCTGGGAGGGAGCGGATGGCAGAGGCCTGAGATCCTAAGTGGTTAAGAGCCCCAGCACCAAGATGTGTGAAGAAAACAGGTTTTTCCCTTTCTCCTTGGCTGAAAGCAGAAGGGAATTTAGGTGCGTCTGGGTCTCTGAGTCACTGGTGTGTAGTTCCAGTCTTTCCTGAGGCTTTCTCAGTGTTTCTCCTTGTTTCTGTGGGTGCTTGACTGACGAGCAGGTAAGTGACTCACTGAGAGGATGATACCGGATGGGATCGGTGGGCGCCTGGCTGGCTGTGAGCTCCAGGCTGCTCTGCTAAACTCCCTAATCTTTCCTTCCCTTTCACCTTCTTGGGCGCATCCCTGCAGCTCAGTGGCTAAGGTGCAGGCCGTGTAAATCCCAAGCACTGGGATTTGAGGGGAAGGGAAAAGTGACAAATTTAAAATAAACTTCCTGGAGTGCTGGCTGGAATAAAATCATCACCGAGAAGCAAAGACAATTTTAATAAAGAGATTATTGAGAGTCAATGTGAGGACTGAAACCCAGAGCCATAAACTTGGGGGAAGAAGTCTGCGTGGTTAGATGCCCGCCCTTCAGATATTGTCTAGTTTGTGAAGGCAGATTGCGTACAGAAAAAGACTACATTAATCATTCTATAGCAAAGGGAATACTACTCCAGGGAGACATTTGGTTACCTTTTAACGTTTTTCAGTTCGAGGTAACTTTGCTATCTGAGCATGAGAAATTTTGGTAATTAATAGTCTTTGGAAGAAGGCCCCCTTCAGACGTTAGGGTTAAGCTGTGAAGTCAAGTTCTATAGTCAGATATTCATCTTGTCTGTCCTTCATCAACTTCTAGGCAGGGCACGGGCCCCTTTGGACATCTGAATTCTATGTTTTGTTCATCTCAAACCTACACAGTTTCTCAGAGCTCTGCAGCTGCTATTTTTGCTTATAGAGGAAAGTGTGCAACGCTACTCACCTTCGTTCCTTCTCCCAGTCCCTCCTGTGGTCTGCACCAAAGTCACTGAAAGGATGGGTTAAGGGAAACTGAAAAAACAAAAAACAAAAAAAACAAAAACAAATGTTGGTTATTTGGAACAATTAAGGTGGTTATTGGATAGACGTGGGCTTGAAAGCTGTTCTCCACATACATCTCTTGGGAGGGTGATTAACACGATTGTCAAAGCATCCCAGATTCTGGTGTCAATGTCGACCAAGATGGGGGTCAGTGGAAATTAAGATGGACAGTTGGTCAGGCTTTCACTCAGGGATGCTGGTATCCAGGACTCGGACAACCAGTTTTTGAGATCTTTAAGTCTGGTCAGGTGGGTAACAGTGAGAACCCAGAAGTAACACCACCAGGAAACTCACCTCACGCTGCTGGTTCCACTCAGGAAAATGGCACCCAGTGCACCACTGACAGGGTAGCCCCATCAGGGCTGCATCCAGCCTGAGTGCTCCTGACCTGGGGCCCATCTCCTCCACAAGGGTTGTAACCACAGGGAGGGCTCAGTGATCACTGGTGGAGAGCAGCCCCTAAAGGCTGGTAGCCAGTGAGCCCTCCACACTCTCGCTGGAAGTGAGCCCTGTAATGATCTCCTCAATCTTTGAACATACCTACTCCTGTTGGTTCCTTACTCCCTGAACACCAACACGCCCCCGGCTCGCTTATCTGCAAAAAAGAAATCCAGTATGGCTCTCTCTTTCAGCTGTCCACATTCACTTTCTCTTTTATTGCTAAAATGTTCAAATAAAAAGACATAAGATGGTGGCAGAACCCACTGGACAATGGTGGAGAATAGTTGGTGATTTGGTGGAGGGGAGGGTGTGTTGATATACATCTGAGGAAGGTACGACCTTCGCACGTGAGTTTATTTCAGTGTGTAAAAATAAAATATATTCTTTTAAAAAAGCATTTTGCACTGGCTGTTTTCCAGATGACTTTTAAACATGTGTCTTCAATAATCTCCAACCTTGTGAATGTAAAAAAAAATGTTATAATTAAAAGAAAAGACATCAGACACTCACTGTTCCTCCATTTCCTCATAGTCCTTGGTGTTTTGTTTTGTTTTTGTTTTGGGTCATTGGAAGAAACAGACTTCTCCCAGCTGTTGTCAACTGTAGGGGTCACTTCTCCAGAAAAACTGCAGGGGCATCTTGATACCAACCTCAGGAAGAAGTCACTTCAAAAGAGTGAGCCAAGACGAGGGGATCACAGACAAATGAACTGGATAAAAAACACTAGCTAAGCCATTCTTTTTTTATTATTATTTATTTTGTTTGTTTACAATGCTACATGCATTTGGGATATTGAAATAGCGCCTCAGCCTGTGTGTATTTCACACCCAACCCATCGTATTTGTTTTTGGTGTTTTAGGGAAAGGGAGGTACAGGCAGGAACAAAGGCGAGCAGGCAGGCAAGCAAGAAGAGAAGGAAGAAGAAGCATTTTTATTTTATTTTTATTTAGTTGTTCACATTGGTTGCTTCCCCCTCCCTATGCCCAGCCGGGACTCAAACCCAGGGGTACGTGGCCTGCACTCAGAGGCAACCGACCTAACCTCTTCTCCACCAGTGTGCGCTTTGAAGATCCTTGAAGACCAGGTGACTTTTTTTTTCAAAGACAGGGAGCATCTCATTTTTATGCTTTTTTCTTTGAATGCACTCTTCCTAACTTTCCCCCTAACCTGCTCCTCGCAATCATTCAGGTAAGGGCCACCTGTTCCAGACTGCCTTCCCAGAGGGATACTTCTACTCACTGATCTCTTTAAACATTTAGCTTGCACCTCTCAGCACAAGTGCAGATAGTATCAGGTTATTATGTCTTGTTCTTGAGGGAAGAGACAGTGTCCACAGTGTCTTGCACATTAGGGAGGGAAGCGATCATCTGCATGATTGAGTGAATCACTTTATCAAAACTACCTGCAGACAGCTGATTTTCCAGTTTGGACCTGTTCATTCCCACCCTAGATAGGTCCATGGTAGCAGGGAAAAGGTGTATAGAGCCCAGAAAATGAGCCAGACTTGGGCAGCTGCTCCTCAGCTTGTCAAGAACCAATGAAAGGAAGGACAGTAGCACTGAATGGGAACAGTGGCCCTGTTGAGATTATTTGGAAAGTTTTCCTAGAGATCTAGTTTTCACATTTTGCACATTTCACATTTGCCGTTCTGTTCTTGGACCGCCAGCTGGATCAGTCTTGGGAACATACTTAGAAGTTCCTCTTCCCTCTCCTACCAATAGCCTTGTTTCCATTCTCTGTCTTATAGTTTCTCAAACAATTCCATAACCCATTTCTGCATTCTTCCAGAACGCAACCATTTCCCAGGAACTAAAGTGTCAGGCAGAAAACAAGAAAGGGAGTAGAGACTTTGCCAGCAGGATGCTCTGTTTATAGCACTCTTGAGAGAGTGGGGGACACCATCCAGCTGTAAAGCCTGTCCTCCCTTCTAGGGAGCATTGGCGGTATTCAGAAGAAGGCCCTGCCAATTCTGAATAGCTGCGGGGAGCTCTGGGGGAGAAGAAGACTGGACAAGGCCTGTCTTTAGTGGAGTTTTATAGGCAGTGATTAAACACTTGTTAGAAAGCAATGATTACATGAGTAAACACCTATGACCAACCTCTTCCAGGAGTGTGGTCTGAAGAGTAGCAGCATCAAACCATCTGAGATCTGTCTAGAAATCCAGAGTCTGAAGCTCCCGCTCCAGGCCTGCTGAATTAGAATCTGCCTTTTAGTGTGAGCCGATCATGATTTGTGCCCATATACAAGTTTAAGTAGTAGTATTATACTAATAAATAATGTAATAGCAGTAATTATTATTATTATTAGCATTCTACACAGGTCTCTTACAAACACATTCTAAGAGCCAGTAGCTGGAAAGCTGTGGGCACCCTCCTACTCTGCGGGGTCTCACCTCCTTCTTAAAGGGTAAACAGTGGGAGAGAGCAAAGAAATGGATGGTGACACTAATGAGCTGTCCCTTTCCTTCCATTCCTCAGGGGGTCACCTCTCTTCCTGGCTCAAATCAAGGGGCAGTTGTGAGAGGAGAGGCCCTGGGAATGGAGGTGGAGGAGGGAAGCACTAGTACCCTCTGGAGACGCCATGACAGTTCTCCCCACAATATCCCGTGTTCTGCGGAGTGACTCCTGCTACTCGCACTCTGACAGGTCAGGCAGGAGGGGGTTGGAGCAAGAAGCCTTGGCATCCAGGAACCTAGGTGTTTCCTAAAGAGCTGCCAACCTGACTGGTGTAAGAGAAAGGCTGCCCCAAGCCTGGAAATAATTGCTATGTCCACCAACAGATGAATGGATGAGCAGATAGTGATGTAGCCATACAATAGTCTGCTCCTCAGCAATTTAGGGAAGTGAATTATTGATTTGTGTGGCAGCAAGGCTAAATCTTAAAATAGTTTTTCTGAAAGCAGCCAGAACAAAAAAACAAAACAAAACAAAGCTAAAAAATCCACATGAAAAGCACTACAGTGTGATTGCATTTATATGAAACTCTAGAAAATGCAAACTCATGTATAGTGACAGGCAGCAGATAGATCATTGGTCCTTGGAAAGTAAGGGCAGGGGGAAGGGATCTCCAAGGAAACTTTTGGGGGTCATAGGTAGGTTTT
The DNA here is from genome assembly GCA_004363575.1 of Solenodon paradoxus. Lineage (NCBI taxonomy): Eukaryota > Metazoa > Chordata > Mammalia > Eulipotyphla > Solenodontidae > Solenodon > Solenodon paradoxus. The sequence continues at coordinate 80,123 of RJWH01005048.1, read as the reverse complement.
CTATCCTGATTCTGGTGATGAGTTTCTTGATGTATGCCCATGTCAAATTTTATTTAATTGTACACTTTAAAATGTTCAACTCATAGTATGCCAATCTTACCTCAATAAAACTGTGTGTGTGAGTTTGTATGTGTGTATGAGAGAGGGAGATTGAGAGAGAGAATACTGTTCATTGAATAACAAAGAGCCAAGAGAGAACAGTGAGGAGAAGGAATAATGATGGAGAGAAGCCTGGAGCCAGGGCGACGTGGAACCGAGACATAAGGTGAATCCCAGCTCCCTCGGTGCTCCACGCGGTGGGGAGGTGCTCCACCTTGCCTTGTTGGGTCGCCCTGGGCACAATAGACTGAGAAAATTCACCTGAAAGAGCCATCCAGGCCCCAGTTCATCTCTGGTCCAAATGAGTGTTTCCAGAACCCATGGCCAGCTGGCTCCCAGGAATAAAACGCTTTGTGTGATGGAGGGAACCACACTCCAAACTGGCTCTGAAATAGACCTTGTTTAGAAACAAGGGACAATGAAGGCCAATCTGTCCTGAGACCTGCCTGGCTCTCTGTTTTCTCAGCCAAAGTCAAATGGGTTCCTGGCATCACTCAACAGTACCCGCCTCAGCAGGACAGTGTCCTCACAGCACTGGTGGTGGCGTGGGAATGGTAACCTAACTTTGGGAACCTTCTTGATCTTGTCCTGTGTTGACTCCCTGGGGGCAAGGCTGCCTCCAACCGTTCTTGTCCTGAAGGTTTTCCCTTGTTATAGGGTCTGTGATGACCAAGTTGAACATGAGCGACTACCACTTAGCACGTGGCCATGACATGACATTGTGTGTAGGGGACGCCCTGACAGAACCCCTTCTAGTGGTATTTCTCCAGCCATACAAGCTAACTTTATACCAGAGTCACATCTATCAACTAAATAACAGCAATTTCCTCCAGAGCTAGATGTCTGTGGGAAAGCTGCGTTTATTTCTGATGGCTCTGAGGTGATCTTTCTCCAACAGCAAAGGAAGAGAGAAGCCGTGACGAGCCCCTTCAGGAAGGGTTGAGTGCAGACAAGGCATCACGGGTGTTTACACAGCCTGCTTGAAGACAGATTCGAAGCCAGCTTCCCATTTTACGCATGAAAGTATACATATTTTAAGACAGATCCTAACTCTAGCTTCATATCTTCAAAAATTAAGATATAATTTACATATTCACCTGAAGTGTATCGTTCAGAGACTTTTAATAAACATGGGCAATAATGGAACCATGAACACAATTAAGATCTAGAATAGTCCCTTTGCTCCCAGAATTCCCCACTGACGTGTCTCCCTGGAAGCCACTGATCTGCTTTCTGCCCTGACCGCAGTGCTTTGCAAGCGTATCATATAACTAGCATGTGAGGGGAGACACATAGTATGAAGAATTTTGAGTCTGGCTTCTTTCAGAGAGCATGATTGCCGGGTTCGTCCCTGTTGTCACGCATATCACCAATTCATTATCTTTCATGGATGTAGCACAGCTTGTTTATCCATCCCCCATGGAAAGATACTTGGGCTATTTGGTTGATTCTGCATATGCCCACCATAAACATTTACATAAAGGTTGCTATGTGACCGTGGCTATTTATTTCACTTAAGAGAGGAATGGTTGGGTCATACAGTGTGAGTATGTTTAGCTTTATAAGAGACGGGTACACTGTTTTCCAAAACGATTGTGCCATTTTACATTCCCACCAGCAGTAGTGAGAATTCCAGTTGCTTCATGCCCTTGCCAACACTTGGCATTGTTAGTGTGTCTGTGTGCGTGTAAGTCATTCTGAAGGGTATGTGGCGGTATTGCCGAGGTTTGCATCTGCACTTCTCTAATGTCAAATGAAACGGAGCATCTTTTGTATGGACTTCTTCGCTATCTACTTAGCTCGTTAGGTGACCTGTTCAAATGTTTTTTTCCAACTTCATTTTCAGGAGCTGAGCTTGCAGATCTCCATGCACACGCTTCTCATGTCTCTGCAGACACATGCTGTTTTAGAAACTCAGAGTAAAACAGTGCACTCTGACACATGGAGGGAAAGGGGAGAGCAGAGCACAAAATTTAGCTGCCAAAAGAAAAGGTGCTTGGTTGTGAGATAGAAAGGTAGAGTGAATATTGTTCAGATGGAGTTAGAAGATGGAGGAGGTCAGGAAGGGAGAAGGAATTCTGGTCTAGTCCAGAAAAGTCATGCTGCATTTAACATGCAGAGGAGAAACATTCTGCTACTCTCATCTCGCTGGACATTCCTGGAAGACAGGTAGGAGGCAAAGTGATAATGTGGAGCTGTTAGGAGTCATAAATAGAAAACACAGAATTGAAAAATATGAGGCTGTGGCCAGAAAATGACTTTGTGAACCATCATATTTAGCTTCTTGCCAAGATTTCTCCAGACTCTTTTTGAGTGTTTTCTTCCTTTTCAATTTGAGATGCTGATTGTGCGTCTCTGTGGAAGCAGAGGCTTTCCGAGCAGAGCTGTGCATATACCTCTTAGATTGTTCATGAAATGTTTGTGCGTGAGTAAATCAAGAAAAGGGGTCAATTGTACGGTGACAGGTAGAACTGGGATATTAGTGGTGAACTTACATACAGATGTTGCTTTATAAGGACGCACACTTGAAACCTATGTAATGCTAGGATGCAATGTCTGTTCAATTAAAAATTTCAGAAATAAAAAGGAAGCATTTGCTGTATTGCTGTGTCAAGGGCTGGAGTGTGAGGTGCTGACCAGCTGGGCCATTTCTGCTGTCCTAGCCTGGCCAGCTTTCTGGGTCTTCAGTCTGCACAGACCCTCTGAGAGCTGAAGGGGAGAGAAGGACCAGCCCCCACACAAGGGCCCCAGAGCCTGGGACTGAAGGGTTGATTTAATCAACAGTAGGAAGGCAGGCTGGGCAGGGAGGGGAAGACTTCCACAGCCTATGCACTGAAAGAGGAAGTGAGTTTGGGGTTCACAGGCATAAGAAGTGATTCAGGAGAAATATCAAAAGCGATGCAGTGCCTCTTTCTTGGCCATCAGGTGCTCAGCTGCAAATAGTTGTCACGCTCCCTAACCTGCAGGGTGGGAGGCTGCGAAGTCATCCTTCTAGCACACTCTGCTTTCCTAGCTGTGAGGGTGAAGGAAAAGGCCCAGAAGTGACTTTCCTAGATAGAAAACACATAATGGTTTCATTACTTTTGCTCTTCCTGAGAGTGCTTTAGAAAAAGAATCATCCATTTACACAGCCAGCCCCCAGGCCATACCCAGCAGGCCTCCAGGAGGGGCCAGTCCTTTGTTTCGGCAAGAGAGTAGTCCAGAGGCAACATTTAAGAATTGGAATTGAGGCCAGAAATTGCTTTCATTCTCATGATCCTGATCTGGACCTTTAGATACTTGATTTTGATTTGCAAGCTTAGAGTTACTCAAATTTCAAATATTTCTCTCGGCTCAGTGAATGACTCTACCTTCCCCCCCACTTTTCCATTCATCCTCATGAAAGAAGACATAGTCCTTCCCTTTCTGGTTCCAGTGACATCAGAGGTCAAAGATGGTTCTGTTCTTGGGGATACAGAAGAGCCACCTGCTCCCTTGAACCGGGCAGATAGTTTGACCCAGGGCATGGCCTGGTGGTACCTGTTTCATTGGAGAAAGGTCTCTGCTGGAAGCTTCTTCCTCATGGAGTCCTGACCTTATATGCCAGAGTTCTCTTCCTTCAAACCTGTAATGCTGAATCTCTTCTGTCCCGCAGTCTCAAGTAGATTAACTTGAACAGATGATAGCTAGAGAATTTATTACTCTATCCAGGGCTTCAAACTTCAGCTATTACTTTTTTTTAAGGAAAGGTGCAGGTGGGAATTAAGATGAGCAGAGACATGTAGGAAGAGAAAGGAGGAAGAAATCTTTTGTTTATTTATTCAGTTGTATATCCTGACTCTTAGCCCTAACCCTGGGTCACTAACCCGGGTACTTGGGATGTATGTGGACTGCATCTGGAAGACCTAACCATGTAGCCACCAGGGCACACATTAGCTATTACTAGTTTAATGTCCTTTAGGCACAGGTGCAATGACTACATTCTGCTCATTGATTTCTCTAAGTATTTTTGCTGTTGTAAATCATTTAGACTTACGAGTTGGTCTACTCCATTTCTATGCATACCTGCAGAATCCAAGAGTCCTGAAGAATAATTATCCTATACATTCATCTCTGAGGATCTTTGAATGTGCTCTTGCTGTACACATAAATGTGCCCTGTGGGAGGCCTGGCAGCTGCCTCGGTTTCTCCTTGAGTTGGACAGGGATGGGAAGATGGGTTTGTTGTATTTTCTTTCTGCTTCCAAAGAACTCTCATTTTTCAGGTAGAGAGAAGAGCATAGAACTAAATATCTGATTAGAAGAACAAACACCAGGAATATGCTGGTGTGAAGAAAGAAAAGAGAAAGGAGAATCTTAAGGATGGCAAAAAGAGCCTTCTTACTCAAGATATATCTGTGGAGGAACAATTAAAAAATTTAGAAATGCAAATTGGAAAAAATTGAAAACTCATCCAGAATCCCTCCATTCTGAGTTTATCACTGTTAACACCTTGACACTCTTCCTATGTATGTGCATTTGCATACGCATGTGTGTGTTTGCATATGTTGCTTTTTTGTTTTACTAAAAAGGTATGTGCATGTTTTTCAACTTGTTTTTTTTTTTGAAATTCAGATACATCATGACAATCTTTTCATTTCAATCTGTACTAAAAAATCATCATATGGATGCTATATTTCCAATAAATTCCCTCCTAGATAGGTGCTTTGTACCAAATGAATCAATCAATTGACAAGTCCTAAATAATTCTGGCAACAAAGTCCAGGAAAGAACTTTATGAATTAGGAAGAAATTAAGTGTAATGTCATGAACTAGGGGAAAAAATAACTATGAAGAGTCAGAGAAAGACAAACACTGATAAATGTACTGAATGAGGATGTAGCAAAAATTAAGATGAATGATATGTAAGAGAAATCAGAAAATCTGAAATAATTGAATCTATAATATCAAAGAAAAATACAGTTTAAAGAAGCTAATCTATTTCTTTTCCATGACAACTTTTAGTGCCTCAGTTTCTTAATCTGTAAAATGGGAATGTTTCTATATCAAAGAGTAAAAACAAACAAAATATTATTATTAAAGGCCCTGAAGCATGCCTATTATAGAGTAAAATAGCTACTTACTTTTTCTTAGCATCTTGCTCCACTTTGACCCTTTTTGGTTGTATTAGTCTGAAAAAAATGGAAAGGAGAGTTGGACCTCAACATTGTGAACAGAAGCATATACCATTTTGTTCTGGTAACAGAACCTGTTGTTCATAAAGGTGATCAGAAGTTCATGAATTCCACAGAGATTGTTTTTCAAGTTAAATAAAATTCTGTGCGTCTTAGGCTTTTATGAACTTTTTTCTATTGACATTTTGATGGCCAGCAGGTGTGTTATAATGCAGTGATTTGCAAAGTGGGGCCCCCAGAAGGCAGCATCAGTATTAACTGGAACTTTTTAGAAATGCAAGTTCTCCAACCCCACCTCAGACTTAACTGAATCAGAAACTCTGGGAGTGGATTAGTAACCTGGTTTTTAACAAGTTCTCTAAGTGATTGAAGATGGGTTCTGAAGATTAAGGCCAACTAATGTGCTAAGAAGCCTGGAAATAAGAATCATTAGGTCTCGAATGTATTCTAGTTCCACAGTTCACTGTCAAATCTTGGGCAAAGCATTTTATTCCTTCAAACCTCCATTTTGTCTAAGGAGAAATCTGGAAAATGGAAAAATCAATATCTCCCTAGAGCCAAAATGACTGTTTCATAGACCAAATGAACTTAGGAAATGGAAAGATATTCAAATAATATATAAATGGAAGGTATATTTATTAGTTCCTTTTGTTGAGCAGAACAATGTATAAAATAGCCCTAGTCAATAAAAAATGGTTCTATTTTTATTGATCACTAAAAGGAGTGTGGCTAATATCCAAGATATAGAAAGAACTCCTATAACTCAACAAGAACCAAAAGAAAAATTAAGCAACCCAATGAAAAAAATGGGAAGACTATCTAAATCGATGCCTCCCTAAAGAGGATTTGCAGATGGCCAACAGGCACATGATACAGTGCTCTTCATTACTTATTATTAGAGAAATGTAGATCAAAACCACGAGATACCTTATACCTTATACAGGCGAGACTATCAACAAGATAAGAAACAAGTGCTAGTAGGAGTGTGGAAGAAAGGAACCCTCATACACTGTTGGTGGGAGTACATGTTGGTGCAGACATTTTGGAAAACAGTATGGAGATTCTTCAAATAATTAAAATAAAGCTTCTGTCTAATCCAGCAATCTTACTTATAGGTAGCCACCCAAAGAGTATGAAAAATATTAACACAAAAAGATGTATCACCCCTATTTTTAATTGAAGCACTGTTTAAAATACTCAAGATATGTAATTAATCTAAATGCTCATGAATGAATGATAAAGAAAATCTGGTGTTTATACACAAGTGAAATACTACTCAGTCGTAGAAGAAGGTGAAATCTTGCCATTTGCTACACAGAGGGAATTTGATGGATTATACTGAGTAAAATAAGTTGGGAGAAACACAAATATTAAATTATTTCACCTATATCTGGAATACAGAGAAACAGTGCAAATGAGCTTATATGATAAAATTAGAACAAGCCTTTGGAAGTTGACAGCAGAACTGAGGGTACCAGAGAGGAGGATGGGGGAAGGCAGAGATCATGTGATAGAAGAGGTTTCATTTGTTATTTTTGCCCTTCTTTTCTTGACTTTTTGTTTAGTTTTGGTTTTGGTTTTGTTTCCTAGAGAAGCAGGAGGAAGAAAGCAAGAGTGTGTGACCCCCATGGAAAACTTGCTGACACTCTAACCATCTTCACAGCGTTTTCTGTGTAAATCTAAGTCCCTTATTCAAGCACCTTTGGTTTCTCAAAGTTGCTGTGAGGATGCTATCAACCAGGGGGAAGGAAAAAGTTTTGGCAAGGTTAAAAACACTTAAACACAAGAAGTAAAGCATATTACTTGTTCTCCCCGCCCCCCCGCCCCTTTTTTTTTTTAATTTGGGGCAATGAAGAACAGCAAGTGCCCAGCCTGTGGTGCAAATGCTTCATCTGCATGAAGATGTTCTGAAGCTGTCCCTTAGACCGCCTCTTTTTAGGCTGTGTACTTCTGCCCTTCGTTACCTCAGTTCAGAGCCTCCTCGTACTCACCTCTAATCATCTTCATCTCTCTTCTCTGCACACTTTCCACATTCTTTGGTCACAGCCTCTTGGGTTCTGGACCAGGGGACACAGAACCCGGGTCACCTTCAGGGAGGGTCCTTGGAACATGGCCTTCTGGTTCTAGCATATTGCCCTCCACCAAGAAAGTACAACCAGAATACCTCAGAGCAAGGCTACAGTTCCCAGCAAAGCCCAGATGTTTTCACTTCCATGCGAACTTACCTGGTCAATCACGTTTTATTTTTCATTTCTCTTGGTGAGCCATCTTTTATTTATGCCTAATGATTTTTTTCTATCTTCCCAACTTCTTTGATTTCTCTAATAGAAAAATAAATTTAACCTACTTATGGATGCATAGAAATGTAAAATATATGTGCATAAAAAGAATGGAAGGAGACACACTAGACTCTGAAAAGTCATTTTCTCTAGAAAGTGAGATTACATGCAAGATTTCATTTATTTTCTTTATGAGTCTCTGAATATTTAAATTTTTCTATGATTGACACCTCAATTGTTTAATTTTTTAAAGAGGAAAATACAAAAAGGGAAATTTAAGTCCCTGAATGCTTGTAGGAAAACAAACAAAAGATAAAATTCTCATATTAAGTAAGGTCTCTCTGTCCTCATAAGAATTTCCAATCCAGAATGCGATGCTGGTTCGTGGGACTAGGGCAACCAAGCGATATGCTTGTTCAAGATTGCTCCAGCTTCAGCACTGAAACTTGGCAAACCAGGCCAGTTGGTTACCGGACCTTGTAGCTATCTCCATCTTCCTTTCTGCTGATGTGCTGTGGCAGCCTTCTGGTCTCTACATGACATGTCTCTCATATATCTTGGCTTGTTATTGCTAAGGAGCATCAACTCAATTGGGCCTTGAGGATAAAAGAAACCTAGGCTGTGTCTGTGGGTTAAAGTGACACCTACCAGTAGACAGAGGGCCAGTGTGAACTGAGCTCCTTGCCCATTCTCTTCCTGCCTCCATCTTACCCGGCCCACACAGGCTCTCTCACAGGCTGCTCCTCTACCTCCATGCTTGTGAGTTCTGTCCTCTTTTTCAACATCAGCTGGCCAAAAAGCCACAGATTGTTCAGTCTGGACATCAGAGGTGCAAATCTAGATTAGTTCATTGTCACCTTTACTGGTGAAAACCCTCAGGGCTATTACCTTGTGGGTCACTAGACAGTTTTGGGTCAAGTGCCACCTTGAGTCCAACCCATGACTACTTCAAGACAGCGAGACACCCTGATGCATCTTCTCTGAACCCACAAGAGGAAGTTAGGAATGAAATGGCTAGCATGTTTAAAAGGATGGTTTAGGAAGTAACCCTGATGTCTTTAGTCACTGCTCTAAAGCCTTCACTGGACAACTCGAGCATGGTGGGTTGAAGACCTGTCAACGAGTGACACCCATTTCCACCACCTCAGATTTAAAGAAAGAAGTAAAATGGAGTTGAAGTCTTTCTTTTAGAATCAGCAAAGATTCTTAACTTGTTTTGGAGAAAAAAATGGAAGTTAAATTATTGAGGCTAAAATGGAAATAAGCTCTTATAGGAGAAATAATTAATCCATCATGTCACAGTTTCTAAAGAACTAATAAATATTTAGAAATGTTAAATTAACTGATTAGTATAAAAAATTGTGAGAAAATGAAATTTTTATTTTAGAGGAAAGGGGTAGGCAGGAACAAAGGTGGGCAGAGGCAGGTAGGAAGAGAGAGGAAGAATTCTTTTATTTACTTTTATTTAGTTCTTCATCTTGGCTGTTCCCCCAGGCCTGGGACGTGAACTCAGGTCTGTGGGATGTATGTGAACTGCACTCTTGCTTGGAGGCAATAGACCAAACTGCTACTCCATCAAGATACTTGAGAAAAAGTAATTATATTACCAATTATATTGCAATTATATTACCAGAGCAAAAGGTTATCCCATTGGCATAAACTTCATGAAGAATGAGAAGAGTTACCTGGAGATAGATAAGGTTCAAATACTTCAATGGAAAATTTTAATTTTTAAGCAAAACACAAGCATGATTTTGAAATTATTCTTTGAAAAATTATGTTTATCAATTAGAAAATAATTGAGAGACAGGACTCTCTAGAAAGAGATCTTTTCAGCTACCTACTTACCTGCATTTTCTAAGGTTTCTACAGTGTGACTCACCTGTCAAACATTAAAACATCGTATTAATGTATGAATTGTAAGTCAAAAGGAGAAGGCACCACTTTATTTGGTGTAGGACCCAGCATGGTCCCATTAGTACAGAAGTGTTTTTCTCTCCAACACCGAGAGGGTGATGATCTCCACTGCAGAGTTGGCAGATATAAATGACACTAGCTACCCCAAGAATACACGGTGGCCTATTTTGACTCACTCAAATTTAGAGTTGTAGTAATAAACCTATTTGGGTTGGTGTCAGATGACAGCTACTCATATGAGTATTTGTTATCTGACTTCACTTACTATGTTCTTAAATAAGCATCCCAAAGAGCAGCTGTACAAGATGCTATTTTCATCTGCCTCCAGTTTCTCAGTAAGTTGTTTCAGCTTAACAGTAAGCAAAACATGCCATCCTCAATGGAAACCCACCAACATCAAATGCAGTGCGTTTAAGAGCCAGCCATCTTGTGGCATGGGCAGGAGGAGAGTATTCACGAGATAGGCTTACAAAAATGCCAGTCGGGTCATGTCAACAGCATCCTTAACAATTTTCAGAGTTGCTCAGAGTGGACAGAATCCAGTTCCACCCCTCACATCCCCAGGACCCGTTTCAGTCTTCTTTTCTAGCCTTACTGCCCACAACACCTCTCTATACCCCACTTGTCTGCCTTTCTTGGAGCAAGCCAAGCACTTTCAGATCTCTATCAATCAAAAACTCCTCCTGTGGGTATAGCACAAAATGTGATGAGAGCTTCTTCCAAAGAGAAAACTCTGTAGGTAGCTCATCAAGAGGAATTATTTGCTTGACTTCATTGTCTCCTAATTAGAGTTGGGACCTTTCTACTTTTGCATCAACAGCTGTGCCTTCCCCTCAGTTCCACGTATCTATTCACTCACTCAGCACAGGGATGATGTCGGTGTGTCCCATGGGGTCCACAAGAGAGTGAGAGGAGCCCGGAATTCCAGTCACTGACCCGGATCCTGAGCTGTGACACTGGGTCAGTCCCTGGCTTCTACTTCCTTGGCTGTCACAAGATGCCTGTCCTCTCTCCCTCGAGACTTGGGATGAGGAAAAATGGACGTGAAAACACCTTGTAAACTGAAAGCGAGCCCGGGGGAATGCTACCACGGCAATGAAGCCATCACTGGCTTTGGTTTAGCACAGGCCTTCTCACCCTCAGCACTTTGATCTTTCCAGCGACTGGAGACTTCCTGTTCTGGGGTGGCGGACGGGGCTATGTCTTTGGGATGTCTACCCATTAAATACCAGTAGCACTACCAAGTTGTGTCAACCAGACATGGGACTGGACATTGCCAAATGTCCCCCGGAGTTTGGGGGCTTGCCCCTGGTGAGAACCACCAGCTTGGTAAGAGCATTTAGACTTGTATTCTGTTCTCCCTTCCATCTCTTTCCTTCTACTGTTCACTCAGCCCATCTGAGGTCATTTCTGGTTACCAAACAAGGATTTATTAGTAGTAGTATTTTAAATTCCATGTGGAGATGCCTTTCCACACTCTCCGCCAGTCTTCTATAAAGATGTTTTGCAGTTTTCATGTGCAGACTTAGTAGCTTCTTGGATTCTGTCCACAAACTCTCCTGGAACAAAACTTCATCATCTGGGTATTGAACTAAAAAATGCATCCCTTTTTCCTGCTCATCTCATCCATCTTTGTTTGCTAGTCAACCCTGCTTTTGACATGAAACTTGAAAATTCAAGTTTCTTTATTGAATTGCCTCTCCTGTGTTTCACAGCCTACCCCTGGGCCCAAAAATCATTCTGTCATCCTAGGTCTCCTTTTCTCTCCACACACATTTTTGGGGGCAGGAGTTGCTTTTTAATACAAAGACAGTAACGCATGGCACTGATTGTTTTCATATGATACCAAAGTGTGCAAAAGGAAACCTGCCCTCTATAGGAGCAGAGTGGAAATTTCCCCCACCCCTCTAGACTCTTCTCTGGCTGCAGAGGGAAACAAGTGAACATCAGATAGATTAGTAGGAGAAAAGGGACAAGTTTATTACATTTGAAAGGAGAATCTGCATGGCCATAAATTCTAGAGTAACTAGGACAAATGGAGCTAAAGAATTTTTCTTGAGCTAAAGCATGGGATTGGGTTCTGGGGCCTCAAGGAAAGAGGAGGTGACTCAAATGATAAGAAGGTGACTCATGGCAAAATCAGATGTTCTGTGACTCGGTGTCTACCTGCCATAAGACAGTTTTCTCTGGTTTTATAAAAAAGGCTATTTCTGGATATGACTCTGCATCTGGGTGGTCTTCATTCTTCTAGGTATTTAAAGTAATGTGACTTTAGTGCCACGTTTAGTTCCACGTGCAAAGTGATACATTTTGGAAAAAACCTGCTCTGGACATCTTGGGAGGCCTCACTGAACATTTTGGGGAGGGCTACTCTTCACCCCTTTATTTTCCCTCCTCCTCTTCCTTACGCCACCTCTGACCCAGCTGTCAATGGCCATTTCGAGAAACTGTTCATTGCTGGGGGTTGCTGCCCCTCCTATCTTCTGTCTGTGTGCAAACATCTGTTTTTCTCATTGCTTTTTCAACGTGCTAATGTTTATACATGAAGACAATAATTTTCTCCTACTCTGTTCCTGGTCAGAGTAATCCTCAGTCCCTTAAGATGACCAAAGAGTAAGTTTTATTAGCGTTCTGCAGATACCTGTAATGGACTCCACAGGGACACCCTGTGCATTGAAATTGCCCACAGCCTAGATCGCCAAGCAAAACCCAAACATTAAAGCCTCCAGCTGTTGTGTTTGATTTTTTTTAATAAGAGGAAATGTGCTTTGCAAAGGACCCTGAGGAGAGAGGCCAGACAGGTTTATGCAACGGGAAAACTAACTCTACACCTCAGGAGACTTTAGGTAACATATGCATTGCATCTCATTTGAGTGAATCTTTCCCTTGCAAAGGTTCATGGGTAAAACTGGCAGGGAGACAACAGTAATTATCTTGTTTCTGGTTCTGTAGCTTGTGACCATTCACAAATGCAAATGCCCCCATGAAAGAAGAGATTCTAAAAATCCTATTTGAATAGGACCATTCTTAGATTCTTTAATTCCTTTGTTCACTCAACCTGTATTAATTGGGTCTAGGCTTTCTTGTGAGGCAGAGCTTTGAGCAGAAGGAAGTAAATCATAAAGTTGACTCGACATGGGTTCTGCCTTCCAGAAGCAAATGGCTGATCAGGACAGAATGAGATTGTCTAAATTACAGAATCCTAATTTAAAGCAATAAAGGTCATGAGTGCAGCTAAAATGCTGCAGCTGCTATCAGTGCAATTCCTCACCAATAAACACTTCTGTGACTAGAGATTCTGGCACACCTGTCCATGGACTCAGAAATCCAGGGATGCCTTGGGTGATGACATGACTTCGTCATATTATCTGCTGATTCTGGACTCAACAGTGGTCCCTGCAGGACAAGGGAAGTGTGAATAGTTTTATCTTTACAAACCCCGGTTTTACTGTCTTGTGTCTGGAGTGACAGCCACGTTTCTCAATGTGTCCGCTGGTTTGCCAACAGCAACTCTGACTTTCTTCTCTGACTTTCTCCAGGTTTGCAGCTTGTGAGTGAAGATGCATAAGAACTTTATTCACCAGTTATTGCTGCACTAATGCTGTGTGATGAACAATCAAAAATGTCTCTATTGCTTACAGTCAGACACATCTATTTTCACTCTCATGAGTCTCTGTATCAACTGAGGTTTGGCTGACCTAGACTGAGCTTGACTGGATTCCGGGTTCTGATCATGAGATCTTCTCAAGAAACTCATGATCTCAGATCACAGAAATTCAGGAACAAAATAAAGCAAGCTAGAGTGTGGGATGGCTCTCCAAGAACTTTACCTGCACCCAGTATACTGTCTCTTCCAGTCATGTTTCTTTGGTCAAAACAAGACATACATGGCCTACCCAACATTGGTAAGGCAGGAAAATAAACTTTACCCAGTTGAATGGAAAGAATTACCAAGCCACAAGGGTATGGATATAATTTAAGTGACTCAGAGAAAGCATACAGAACCAGAAACAATGATCTAATCTACTAGAAGGGAGTGCCATTTTTCATGAAGAGCAAGCCTGACAATGGGATGTATACGTGACCTCTTCCCATGCAGTGGAGTTGTTTCTGACCTTCTGAAATAGGATGACTGACACCAGTACCCAGTACCCCTTTGTGGCTGTAGCTGAAAGTTCATTACTGTAGATGTGAAGATTTTTGTTCCTGGCTTCAGATAAGCTTTGCACCTGCTGTTTCATAAACAGCGAATGAAATGCTTAATCCGTCTTTCTCGAAGGGCACTTTTGTGTTTAGTTTCTTCTGCCCCAGTTCCACAACTGTTATGCTTCTCCAATCTACCATGCTTATCTCACGGCTGCTGCATTTTAGTTCAGTAATACTCAGCTCATTGGCACTTCTCCAAGTCCCCTGCCCTCCTTTCTCATTCAGTCTGGGATTGTGCTGTTACTGTGAATACATACTTACATATCCAGATCTCATTATGGAGGAAGGCTCAAGAACCTAGCTGGAGGTTTTGTCTTTCGAAGCTGAGGTCTTTCTCTCCTCTGAACATTTGTGTGTAATCCTGCCCTCAGAGAATCTCACAGTCTCATAGAATATGAGTACAGAGGGCAGTATAGATCCTCTAATGAGTCCCAAGTGTTACAGATAAAGCAAATGAGACCCAGAAAATCTGATCATAGAAAGAATTCAGAGTGGGGTCTTAACCTTCTGGCTCTCAATCCAGAGGACTCACAGCATCTTACTGTCTCCATCTTTTCCAGTAGAAAGAGAGTTGCGTTATTATGGAGATTATCATGAGCACGCATGGCAAGACAGTAGATGAAATGGGTCTGGGGCCCCAGATTCCTTCTGTTTAATCGAACCTTCTAAAACCCTCCAAAGCTAACAAAGTGGATTATTTGATCTAGAAAAAAGAGGTTACAGGTAAAAAGCAAAATAAATATCAAAAATTAACTCATAGCTTTTGACTTTCTACTCGCCCAAGAACCCGAGTAGCATTTTGGAGACAGCCCTTCTTATTAACTCTTGCATTCCAATTGAAATCTCGAAGAAAAATGGGGTTGTGGAGAAGAAAGAGTGACAGAAGTGGGAAGGGGAACCCTGAAGTAGTTGCAGCTCAAGTGATTTCTTCATAACTGGGAAATCACTAAACTGACTGATTATATTTACAAGTGACTTGATTCAGTTTACCACTACCAGAATTGAAATTTAATATGGATGCTATAAAAGATAAATAGTGTTACCATTTTCTAGACCTGAGCTCGCCATCTGTGGATTTTGTACCTACAGCCTGTTGGCAGGATAGTAAATGCCAACTCTAGTACTAGGATGAATACTGCTAGGAAATATGAACAGAAAGAGATCTGGATGGATTTTAAAATGGAATAATTCTATTTTGCTTATATGCATTTAGATGTTTTTATACTAATATAAGAACAATGTTATTTTACTTTAAAAAAACTATCATCTCCTACCCACCCCCCACTACTGTCTCTCTCTTCTTCCTTATACAAATTCTCTCAACTGTCACCTATTTTTGGCCCTACCCACATACCCTGCCACTGCAGCTGTTCTTTCTAACATCTTTCCTAATTCTATTACAATTTGCTGTTTCTTCCAAGTCCTGTGCCTTTTGTGTATTTTACAGTTTCACTGGTGTTGAGAATTTAATTAGCCAGAATGCTATCAACTGTGAATCTGAAAAGTTAAACTAAAAAGAAAAACAAATGAAAGAAAAAACATCGAGAGCATGAATCTGCATTTATCATTCTGAAGGGGATTTTGGTACAGATACTTTGTATTTATTAATGATGTGTATCCCTACTTCGAAAATGCTTGAAAAGACTTAGAAAAAAAAATGGCATTGAGATATGACTTGATCAAAAACAAAGGAGCAGTTTTTTCTGGTTCCAAAATGGTGAACTCTTAAGACCCCAGATTCACCTCCTCCCCACAGACAACTAAGTAAACATCTATTTGGCTATCACAATCTTTGAAGAGAAATGGCACCAGCATCTCCACAGAGAGGGGGCATATACTGCCATAAAAGGTAGGAGAGGCCGATTCGTCTTGATGTCACACCACTCTGTTGGGAGACGCTGGGACCCTAGGGAGAGACTGGTGAAACCAACACTCCCCCAGAGCTACAGAACTTTCTCCCACAAGGAGCACTCCCATTGGGGAGCTGGCTTTCAATCAATGAGCTAGGGTCCTCAGCACAGGTTGAAAAGAGGGCCAGTGCGCTGGCGAGTTGAGATGTCTTCCTCACAGTACTGGTCCAGGAGGCTGCCATTACAGGAAAGTCCCTGTGGGGGAAGCACCTCCCCACCCCATTAGCACACTGGTGAAGAGCTATGGTGCATACCACTGCATGTCTGAGGTCAGCCAGAGACAGGCGACCAGGACAAACACATCAGGGCAGATAGCTGATTGATTCCCAGCTAACAGCTTTCCTTCTTATCTCTCTCACATGGAAAATAATTGGAAGGGTTCCATCAAAACAGCAGCTTCTAAATATATGGAGGCTGAACATGCTTCTGAATGACTCCTGGGTAAAAGAAGAAATCAAATGAGAATTTAAAAAGTGCTTGGAGACAAATGAGAATGAAGATATGAGCTACCAGAACTTATAGGATACAGAAGAAGAAAGCAAAGAAAGCAGTACTAAGAGGGAAGTTTATTGCAATTCAGGCCTAACTCTTGAAACAGGAAAATTTAAAATAAACTATTCAACCATATATCTAAAGCAACTAGAAAATAAGATCAATTGAAGCCAAAAATCAGGAAAAAATTAAATTGAGCATAAATAAATGAAACAGAAAAAAAAAATTCAAAGTCAATTAAATTAAAAGCAACTTGTTCTTTGAAAAACAAGTAAAATTTACAAAGTTTTGGATAGGCTGGCTCACCAAGAAAAAAAGAAATAGGACTATCATAAGCAAGGAAATTGAAGAGGTAATCAGAATTCTCCCCAAAAATACAAGTCCAGGACCAGACATTGTTACTAGTGAGATTTGCCAAACCTTCAGAGAAGAATTAACACATATTCTTCTCAAACTTTTCAAAAAAAAATTAAAGAACAGGGAATGCTTTCAAACCCTTTCTGTGAGGCCAACATTATACTGATACTAAAAACTGAAAAAGACATTACAAAGAAAGAAAATTACAGTCTGATATCTCTAATGAAAATAGATGCAAAAATTTGCAAGAAAATCTTAGCAAACCAAATCCAGCAATGCATCAAAAGGATCATCTATCATGACCAAGTGGGATTTATCCTGGGGATACAAGCATTGTTCAACATATGCATATCTATAAATACACCATATCAACAAGATCAAGGAGAAAAATAATATGATCATATTAATAGATGCAGAGAAAGTTTTTGATAAAATTCAGCACCCATTTATGATAAAAACTCTACATAAAAATGGAACATAAGGAATATACCTCAACATAATAAAGGCCATATATTACAATAGAAGCAAAAGGAATTAAATACCTTGGCATATACTTAACAAAGGAAGTGGAAGACCTGTACAATGAAAATTATAAAATTTTCTTAAAAGAAATAGAGGAAGATACAATGAGATGGAAAGATATCCTGCGTTCATGGCTGGGGAGAATTAATGCTGTTAATGCAACTTACTGACTGGGAGGAGATATTTTCATTCCATATATCTGACAAGGGCTTAATATCTAAAATATACAAATAACTTATAAAACTCAACAGCAGAAAAAGAAACAACCCAATCAAAATATGGGCAGAAGAACTGGATAAACATTTCTCCAAAGAAAACATAATGATGGACAACAGGCACATGATTGTGCTTCCTCACTTATTAGGGAAATATAAATCAAAACAACAATGAGATATTACCTTACACCTGTGAGGCTGGTTACCATTCAAAAGTCTGGAAACAACAAGTGTTGGTGAGGATACAGAGAATAGGGAACACTTTCACATTGTTAGTCGCAATGAAAATTGGTGCAACCATTATGGAAAACAGTATTGAGAATCCTCAAAAAATTTAGAACGGAAATTCCATATGATTCCATCATCTACTGCTGGATATTTACCCAAGACACAAAAACACAAACTCAGATAGATTTGTGCACACCCTTGTGTATTGCAGCATTATAATAGTCAAGAACTGGAAACTGCCTAAATGCCCATCATCAGATGAGTGGATAAAGATGTGGTGTATACACACAACAAAACACTACAAGACAAAATCCTGGTATTTATGACAAATATATGGAACTAGAGCAGATGATGTTAAGTGAAATAATCCAAAGGAGAAAGACAAATACCAGGTGACCTCACTTATTTCTGGAATATAAAGAAACACAGTGAATGAATGAATTAAGAGAACAGTGCTTGGATACTGACAACAGGGAATGAGTTGGGAGTGGAAGCAAGTGGTGGAGGAGCCGATGGACAGTGAAGGACTTCTGGTGATTTGGTGGAGGGCAGGGTGTATTGTCATATATTTGAGGAATGGGGAACATACACATGTGAGTTTATAGTATTTTGTAAAGCAAAGTTACCTCAATACACACTAAACTATTTTAAGAAAACCATACAAGCAGCAGTGGAAGGAAGTTTAGTTCCTTTGAGCAAGAGTGAGAGGCCAAATATGATAAGACTGAGGCAGTCAGGTTGGGGACCTATGACCAGATCTTTTCAAAATATTCTGATGGGTGTGGGGGGGTGGTGTGGCAGAAAAGGAAGCACAGCCTGGAGGCAGAGGGAGACTTCTGGAAGGGCTCTCTTAAACCAAGTCCTGAAAGGTGAGTTAGATGAGCCAAAGAGAGAAATATTTCTAGAAGTGGTAAGGAAACCAGGGCTCATGAAAGTTACACACTCAAGCTTTACTTTGAGTTCCAGGCTTCCTGGCCAAAAAGACAAAAGGGGACATATGATGTCCTATTTCTTTTTCCTCTTGCTTTATTTTTTCCAAAGTACTGTGTATTTATTTAGAGGAAGGAAGCAGGCAGGAAAGAAGGCAAGTAGGCAGGCTGGAAGAGAAGAGGATAAAGCATGTAACCATTCATTTAGCTGTTCATGTGATTGTTCCCTTGGTCCCAGACCAGGTCCTTGGGTTTTATGTGGATTTTGTCATCCTGAGTTGTGAACTTAACTGCTGAGCCACTAGGGCGCACCCTTATTTATTTCTTACTATTTGAGAAAAAGAGCATGTTTTCTAGGAGTTACAAAAGAACTCTAGTATAGTAACTCTCAAGTTTTATCCTGTATAAAAAAATCCTCCTAAACATTCAAAATGCAGTTTGGGACCTTATAGTTCAATGATTCTAGGATGGAGTCCAAGATACTGCACATTAAGAAATTCTCTGAATAATTCCGAAGCAGATGCCTACCTCTGACCTAATACTGCCGTCTAAGGAATTTTTACTCACTTATTCATTCATAGGTTTATTTAAAAAAAGAATTAAGCATGAACCTACACACTGGGGAGAGACTGGAGAACAAGGCAGAGTAGCCCTGCCCTCAGGGAGACTCTAGTCAGTTAGAGGAGAGCCCGAGTGTGAGGTTTTGCTCTTCTTCCACAAGGATGCTCCAGACCCACACTCAGTCTCTGTGCCACATGCCAATTGCCACGTCAGTTCCCAGCCACAATCCTTTTCATTTGGTGACCTGGCCATCTGCTTAGATCCTAAAGACCTCTGTCAGGGAGGATGTCCAGACTGAGACCTGTGCTGGAAGCCCCTAGGAGTCTCCAAACTCTGCAGCGCTTCTCAAGTGGCCACTGAAGAGTGTGTCAGTAGCAAGGGATCAGGCACAGAGGCCTGAGATCTCTTACAGGACAGAGGGACTGGTCAGGATGAAATAGGATGTGAAGGCTCCAGCTTCAAAGACTGTGTGAAGACTGTGGAAGAAATGTTTGTGCCCCCACCAAGACTCACATGTGGGAGGCCCCAACCCCAATATGATGGTATTTGGAGATGGAATCTATGAGAGGTGATTAGGGTGAGATGGGCCACAAGGGTGAAGGGTGAAGCCCTCATGATGGGATTAGTGCCCTTGTACGAAGAGACGCCAGAGAGCTTGCTCTCTCGCACCCCATGTGAGGACACAGCAGAAGGCGACCTTCTAGAAGCCAGGAAGAGGGTCTCACCAGAACCCAGTCAGAACTTCCAGCTTCCAGAACTGTGAGAGAGGAAATGTCTGTTGTTTAAGTCATCCAGTCATCCAGAATTTTTCATGCAGCCTGAACTGACTAAAACACAGTGGAATCGCTGTCAGCCCCTCTCCTGGCTGTGACTTCTCTGTACATCCTGGGTTCAATTGAGTCCTTCTGCTCCAACCCTGTCCCTGCCCACTTCTCTCTCTGGATATCCTTCTGAAAACGGGGCCTTTACCTACACCCTCCTCACTGATTTTAGAGGCTCCACAGGCCCCACTGGATGTAACTATTACAGGTCTGAGGGCCCCCCTTGTTTAGCAAACACTGTGAAGCCATCAATGACCACTGGCTGGCATTTAGAAAGAGAAAGACACCCTGGAAAGTGTAAGAGAGAGAGTGTGTGTGTGTGCGTGTGTATGTGTGTGTGTGACTGTGCAAGTGTGTTCAGAGACTGAATAAAACAAATATACAAAGACCAAACCCTACATACATATATACATGCATTCATGTTTAAATGTCTATATGAACCATATAAGTGAGTGCATATATATGAGTGCATGCTTATATTTATACTCATACAGAACTCTAACCTACCATGTACAACAAACAGGAAGCCAGCCTGTAAAAATCAAACTGGTAGACGTCAGACCCATCTCTAGCAACTGGTCCAGGAAGCAGAATCAGATTCCCCGTAATAACCAGTTCTAATTGACCCTAAATCTGCCCCAACACCACTTCTGATTTAGGGAAAGCCAACTAGGCATCCCAAACCAATCACTAGAACGAAGAACTAGAATTACATTTAGCGCCTGCCCAGCCTCCCATCTGGGCACCCCAAAAAACCTTCCTTTTTCTCTGCCTGCCTTTGAGTCTCTGCCGAAGTCAAAGTGCTGATGGCCAACCTTGGTGATAGCAAGCTCAAAATAAATAGCATTAGCTCTTCTCATTTGACTGGTCTTCATGTAGTTTCCACAGTGTTCACATGTGTGCATGAGCACATGTGTGTGAGCGCGTGGGGTGTGAGGGAGCTGCCTGTATCTGAGTGCGTGAGTGTGTGTGCCTGGCTATGTGTGTTAAGAGTGGCTGGGTTGGGGGTTGGCGGGGGGTGGCGGGGCGGGGGAATGTGGGGGGGGAGATGTACTCACTTCAACTCATTTTACCCCTTCAGGATTTGTTCCCTGGAGCCCCACCTCTTTGAGGACCTGAGTGGGGCCCAGGGTGCAGAGGGTGCTGGGAGGAGGAGCTGGACGAGGGTCACCTCTGCAAGACAGAGAGTAGATTATAAAAGCCAGGTGCCTGTGTAAAGTCACAGAATCCCTAGAACGAATAACCAGTGCTCTTCCTGTCCTCCCGAGCATGGCGGGCCGGGCATTTCCTAGGCTCGGAACTCACCCTCCTTTCTCTGCTCCAAGTCAATAGCCAGCACAGTTGACCTCGCTCCTTCCGGTGCACCTGCCATTCGCACCAGAGGCTCCTCTCTTGTGACAGAGGCCTGACTTCCTGCCACAGCTGTACCAGAAGTTAATCTGAGGCTGGGTGGCCACTTGCTAAAATGAATGGTTGGTAAAATTAGAACAAACAGAGGTAAATAGGCCTTTACCTACTCCATGGTCTCCCTGTGATTTTAACCGCAGCGAAGAGACCACAGAGGTGCTACCGTGTTCTGACCAATGATGGTAATTTTCTCCGCCGGAAGATCAGCTGAATCGCACACAGGTCTCAGCGAGCACGGGGTCGGCAGAAAATTACACGTTAGTGCGGGGTCACTCAGCAGCCTCGGCTCACTGTGCACATCATTCTCACTGATGTGTCAAGCTGCTCAGAGACAATGCAGGACACGCTTCTGGAAACTCTGAGGCACCTGCTGGCCAGCCTCAGAGCCCTGAGGAGGACGGCTGAGTGAGACAGTCCACCAGCACCTGACTGCAGAGCCTCCTGTGAGCTGTGCTTTTCCAACCCAGGAACCGAAGCAGACACCTGGCCCTTGCCAAACACAGGCCTCCAGTCCCGGATCCAAGCATGGCTTCAAGATGGCATAAATGGCAACATGAAAAGGACTCCCAGGCCCCGGGCCTTCTCGCTTGCTTGTGTGCTTAGCAGCCGGAGAAGTACATGCTGATCCAGGAGTAATTGCCAGTCACATTCGGCTAAGAGGTCCTGGGAGCCGGTGGTCTATTCACTGGCTCAGCAAGAATTAGATGAATAGTTCTTTCCCTGTGGGTTTCAAATCAATCATCCAGTTTTGAATGCATGCATTTTCTTCCGCTGTTTGTTTTGTATTGTCACTGAAAGTGCAAAAGCATATTTTATCAGGAGTGGACTTAATTGCCAGTTTAAAACATTAGAATGCACACTGTAAAGCCATTCACAAGCTGATCATTATATGAATCACCAACCTATTTCTTGTGGATAAGCACTGAGATAAGTAGAGACGAATGACACTGAAAAGCGGCAATGCACTAAGCAAGAAATTAATGGCTGTGTCAGGGGCTGAAGACTTCCCGTCACCTCAGGAGTTTCTACCAACCAGATCGCTGAAGAAGAAGCCCCTCTGGCAAGTGGTGACTCACGGTAACAGCAGGTCCGGGACTGGAAAGGAGATAGCTGTCTGATGCCTGTCTAGCTCCCTGTCTCTCTTGGCACCATGACAGACATGATTATGAAATTGCATTTTGTAGCAATAAGGCCCTAAGACTGAACCAAGTCAAAAGTTTCAATCAGAACAAAAAACCTGATGCACTAGTATCTCCCCAACTACCAGGCTAAACAGACACCTCCTTCCTGCATTGTTTCAGTTGGGTAGGCTTTCCAACCTCATTCAAATCCAACTCAGTCCTGTTTTATTTCTTGTTAATAATGTCCCAGAAATTTATTGTTGTGCAAGAAAGAAGAAACGTGAAGTGCAGATTCTACCCCACCCCCTAATACTCTGCTTAATAATGGGGCCTTTTAAAGATCATTTTTCATTTACCGTACAATCCAGCAATGGAGCTCCTTGGTATTTTTCCAAAGGAATTAAGACTTATGTCCACACAAATAACTATACGCAAATGTTTATGTCTTTATTCATACTTATCAAAACTTGGAAGCAGCCAAGATAAGATGCCCTTTAGTAGGTGAGTAGATACCTAAGCTGTGGTACAACTTGACAATGGAACATTATTCAGTGCTCAGAAGGAATGGTCAACGAAGCATTGAAAGATATGGAAGAATCTTAAGTGTTTATTACTAAATAAAAGAAGCCATTCTGAAAAGGCTACATGCTATGTGATTTCAACTATATGACATTTGGAAAAGACAACACGATGGAGACAGTAAAAGTATCAGTAGTTATCAGGGTTTCTTTTTTGTCGGGGGTGGGAAGGAATGAACAGGTAAAACAGAAACTACTCTGTATAATACTATAACAGACATGTCATTAGTAAACATTTGCTCAAGCCCATAGAATGTACAATACCAAGAGTGAACTTGAGGATAAACTATGGATTCGGACGAGTTAGGACATGTCAATGGAGGTACAATGATTGTAACCCATGCGCCACGCTGTAGGGAACGCTGATAATGGGGGAGGCTGTGCACTGGCAGGGACTTCTTTGGCTGGTGGGAGAGGTGGGTAGGACATAACATTCTTTCTTTTTTTCCAGAGGCAAACACAAAAGTTAAAAAAAAATTTTAAAGAAGTTCATTGAAAGACTTATCTGGGCACATGGCCCTAGTGGGTCTTCCCCAGAAAGAGAGGGAAAGCGGGTAGATGCTTCTCTTTGGACAGACACTTAGAAGACAGGAAGTCCTGTGTACGTCACTGTCAGTATCTCCAGCTGTGTTAGTGCCCTTGAAATAATAAATTTGATATAGTGGTGACCCCCCAAAGCTATTTTTGTACCTTCCTCTTAATTTTGCTGTGAACCAAAATAGTCTAAAAAGTTAAGTCTCCATCACGAAAAAACCTGAAACCAACAAAAAAAGATTATCCTTCATACCTGGGTGTAACATGATCCTTTGTCTCCCCAAGAGCAGGGAAGAGGGTAGGCTTGGTTGTAGAGAAGTGGCCTCGTATTTTTCTGATGGTACATTTGTCCCTGTTGCTTGGGCCTGGGCTGCTAGACACACGGGGTTATTTAACTTTAGGTGAAGAAAAAAAAGTTGTAGTTCTCGCTAGCCTCACTTCAAGGGCCTACAGGGCCAATGGCTACTGTATTGGATGGTGCAACTTTGGAACATTTTCATGATCTCAGAAAGTTCTTGTGGAAATTGAGACTCTGGATGCTAGGCAGCCCCAGAGACTCACCTAGGGGTGAGGAAAATCACAGATGGAGAATGCATGGGGTCCGGGACCCCCAGTCCCAGATCCCGAATGACATCTGAGCCATGGACACCGTTAGCACAGGACTCGTGGGCCAGGACTGAACAGGGCTCGAGAGGCTTGCTAACTGAACCAGTGCATGAAGAGCAACTTCTCTTTTGCAATCCTTGCTGGTCCGACAGGCTCCTGCAGAATTACATCACTTCCTTAAAAACAAGCAAACACCTCTCCTTCAAGTTAGCACCGACCCAAACCAGCAGGAAACAGGAAATGTTCACGTTTCAGGAAGGCTGACACCCAGCACAGCATCGTACTGGAGCCCAGGCCAGCTGACGGGATGCCTCCCCAAGCTGCCTTCATCTTTGCCTTGATCATAACGAGTCTGCCCACCCTCCAAGCTCAGGGTAAGCTACCCCAGACTTGCCACTTCTGGAAAGGAGGATAATGAAGGCTTCTTTGGTGCCCGAGGCTACAGAACTGAGGGAGTGTAACTAACACCCAGAAATTTAATCCTTTCTGTGAAAGAAGTGAAGAAAATGAGAACTGTCTTTTTTGGGGGGTGGGGTGGGAGGGGTGGACTTGGCTCTCTCTGCTGCTGGCTAATCACGTTCCTGCTTGCTCACTCCCTCACTTAATTTAACCTTCTTGAAATCTTTGTCTTCTAAGATGTGCGGGTCCCTGTAATTTACCAACTTTAATGGGCATATTAAGAAAACCATAAATTCCTTGGCATTTCATGTAAAAGAATTTTCTTTTAATCATGTGGACAGAGACGTCGGCTAGTTCCAAAAACTCCCGGAAAATCTGGGATATGGAAATTTGCTCCTAAAAAGAATGCTAAAGAAAAACATGAGTTAAAAAAATAATAAGTAAACAGGAAATTTTCTAAGTAGTTACCAGGAATCCATGTTGACTTGTCAAAAAGAGGTCTTTCATCTGCTTTATTTTGATTGTGTGAATTTGGGGGATATTTACTCTGCACTGATTGCTTTCCATGAAGCTTTGTTTGGAAAAGTAAGTGGAGTACTGGCCATTTCTCCTTCAGTCTGGAAGGACCTGGGTGTTGAGATCAACTGCCTTGCCTTCCAGAGCCTTGTTGAGACTCAAGCATATGGTCTTCTGGTCAAGACCTGTGATTTCCTGTGGTTGGAAAATGCAGGAACCCCTGGTAGTTGAGCTTTCTACAGCTGAATCAAGAAAGAAGTCACCCACAGATTTCTACAGAAATTATGACTGATAAAAGGTTTTGAGGAGCGGAGGAAGGCAGGTATCTTCCAGAGTGCAAAGTAATTTCTGAAGGTGAAGAACTTTGGGTTGAGTTCCATAGAAGTCTGTCACTAACCTGTGTTCCCGAGGTAGGAAACATGAATATCGGGGCTAAGGAGGAGTTTCTCTTGATAAAAATAAACAATTAGCAAATGCCATGGGAGGTGGGGAGTGATTGTAGTAAATCAAGAGTATTAGAAAAGACAAAACAATACAACTCATTATTCTGGGGTAAGATTTACAGACTGGATCCCGCTGCCACAAGTACGATCACTTTCAATTGCCTCAGAGTTTTGTTGACTTGGCCTGAGGTAAACAATCTCACTGCCAGGGTTTCTGTCAATGAACACCTGCCCGTTTCGAATGGAGGGTTGCATTTTAGCACAAGGAAGATTCTCAAAGTTCTTCAAATATAATGGGAGCATCAGGCGCTGACCTAACAGACTGGGCAGGTCCTGGAGATTCAAAGACACATGCAGCCAGCCCCACCCACTAATTTCTCTTTCCCTGGACACACACTACGCCGTCTTTCCAGTCCTAGGTTGAAACTGAGATGAGTGTTCACAGCGAGTTTGAGGGACAAGGCGTTGTTTAACACACAAGGTGCCATAGCTTAAAAACGATGCAGTTCAAGCTGTGCTGAGGCTATAGAAGAAAAGGAGACCAAGCTAGGCGAGGTGTCTGAATCCTACTTCTAGTCAGTCAGCTTCTGACAGGACTCTGGGCTTCTCTCCACTCCTGGGGTCGCCCATACACCTGGCAAGACCCTGGAAGTTTCCTTGGCACCCAGGGAAGTGGAGCCCAGTCACACCTTTCTACCTCTTTAAATGCTCTCTCAGTATCACGTCAGGCACCTCAGACACTCCTCTGAGAGTAATATTTAACTGCCCCTGAGTATTTTCTTCAGTTTCAGAAAAATGAATTGAAGTATTTGCAATTTAATAGATGCAGGACAAGCTGAAGCAACTATTTTCTTCAGCTTCTGAAAAATGAATTGAAGTGTTGCATTTTAGTGGATGCAGGGCGATCTGAAGCGTGCAAGTTCTCTTTGTGATGCTTGGGTTAGATCACGCGCCTCCCCACTCTCAGACCCTGGTGCTTCCCATTTCTGCCCCTCATACTCTCACTTCAGTCTCCCTTCCAGTGGCACTTCCTTCCAAGTGTCCTTCCAGTCCCACGTCCCAGCCCCTCTAGTCACAATTCGTGGAGCCTGTGCTCCCAGCTCTGTGACTTTTGCCGAAAGTAAGACAAGGCCTCTCTTTTCTGCTCGGTGAACTCCTACATAAATGTAACAGGCTCAGACTGAGTGTCACTTCCTCCTTGATGTCTCCTTTCACTGCTTTTGCCCTGTTTTTGTCCCCACAGACCGTCTCTTCTATTAATATAACTACTCCTGTGAATCATTATTATGCACAGGTCCAATAATTTACATGCAAACAGCTGTATAATAAAACAATCACTTTGAGGTTAATCAGGGAGAAGGCTATTCTAAGTTAAAGATTGACTATATAATTTTAAAGTAATTAAAGCATATTTTTTTAGAGCTAACCATGTCTAAGACTTCAAGATGTGAGTTAGTTCAAAGGTGTCGCACTTATGTATCCTTCAGTTCTTCAACAAATATCTTGGAAACGTTTGGTAAAAGAATCCTATCCACTTAACAGACTCACTCTCTCCCTTACAAGCATTTTCTGAGAGCTCTTTCAAATCCAGCCTTTATTAATCACACACAGGTGGCATTATCTAATACCTGCACAACCTGAGACAGCATCCTTCCGCTTGAGCCAGCATCTCTATATTTAGATTGGGAGCCTGACGCAGAATTGATTGCCATCTCAAATAAAATAATCCATTTAGAAGTCACTGAGAGAAACAAGAAAATAGCTTTTTCCAGATTTGAACCAAAGAGATGAGCATAAAGAAAAGCTCTGGGCTTAGGTAGCTTGGCCAGTATAAGATGCTAAGGACATTCAGATTCAAGGAGACAATCTGCCCAGGGAGTGAAGGGAGGAATCTTCACCTATTCCTCACCTATGCCCTGTCCATGTCTGCTTAACATTATCCATAAGTTGCTTTAGCAACTTCCCAGATACCCAAGGCATGAGATTTATGAACTGTGACAGAGTAAGAGAGCTAAAAGAGTATCAGGCAGAAACAGGAAGGTAGTAACTGTTTGGTGGCCAAACATTGGGTCTGACAGAGAGGACTGGAAGATTTTCTGGGCTAATTCAGAATAGTAAGCACCATATCATTATTGGATGAATCTTGAGGAGGCGAGAAAGGATAGAAGAAAACACTAATTGCATAAATGACACAGCACTTTCTGATACTGATCTCATTTCAATAAATGTGACTGCCATCTGCGATTTCCTGGAACAGCCCCAATTTCAAGTAGTTATGATAGCTAACATATGCAGTGCTCATTATATGTCAACCACTGTTCTAAACACATTACACTAACTTATCTTGTCCTCACTACAACTTTATAAAGGCAGTACTCTCATCTAGTTTACATATGAGAAAACTGAGGCTCAGAGAGGTTGAGGGACTTGCCAAAGGCCACACACAGTAGAAAATCCAAATAAGACTCAGCCTCGAGAGTTCATGCTCTAGCCGCGTACCATATGGCCTCTGGGTTCTTAGGCTCTGGCAGACTGTGGTCTAGTTCCAGGTTTGGAAAAATATGTCTTTGTTACTCTCCCAATTGTGGCTGTATCGCACAAACTCTTAGTGAGGCTTTAAGGTTACTGTATGCTAATAAAAGGAGCTGTATTTAAGTGGTTGGGTCAGAGACTGGTGACTGGGAAAGGGAAGGGGAGAGTTGAAGAAAACTTTTGGCCTGGACAGCAGATTCACTTAGTTAAGACCAGAAGCAGGAAATGTGGGAGACTGAAGTCACTGGTAAGAAGTTTTAGGGTGTGGGAATCGGGAGGCAAAGTCATTGTGGGAAAGTTCTGCTGAGAACTGACCCCAACGACCCAAATACCTTTTACTAAACCCTACCAGGTAGAGAGGCATGGACTGAGGTTTAAAGTCTTTCTGTGGCGAAAGGCGGCAAGCCCAGGAACTAAAGGAGGCCAGGATCTTAGCTGGAATGGGCTGGATTCTATAAAGGAACAACGTGACCTGCAATTTGCCTCCCTGTGAATAGTGGGCACCGCCCTCAAATGTTGGCAGAGATGTGGAGAAATAGGACCTCAGCACCTCTCCAGAGAAGTAATTTAGTGTCTCTCCTGCTGCTTAATCCATCCATTGGGCTTCTAATTGCAGTGATTGTATTTTTCATTTCTGGACAAAAACGTGTTTCATTTCCAGAAAACTCTTCTTGAAAAATAAGCACAATAACTTAAATGTGTTCCCTTGCCTTACTGATTCCTTCTATTATGTCTTTATCTTCAGTGCGTTATTATCCATTTGATAACTTTGATCCAGTGTTTATTGAGATCAAATCTCGTTGCTTTGATATCTGCTGACTCCTGTTCCTTCTGGAAATCTGGGTGCAGACCCTGATATGCAGAGAATTTCAGAGCACCCTGCCACCAGGCTACTGTAAATGCTTTCCCAGTACAACCCCAGTCCTGTCACTGCAGAATGAAGTCTGGAAGAAACAGGGACTAGGACATGCTGGGTTTGACGAAAGCTAGTGCTTAGACCTCAGGCTTAAATCCAGCGCTAGGACGGGGAAGGGGGCGGGCCTCTGGGTTTAGACTGAAATTGGCACGAGTTACCAAAATCTCCTTAAAAGTACAAACCAGCAAATCCTAGTCAGCAGTGGAGCCCAGTCAATAATTAGGAGCAAGTAACCAAGGAGACCAACGCAAGAGCCAAGGAGAAAGAGGTCAACAAATACAAGTGCAAAATCAGAGGTGGTGCCAGGGTCCCAGGGTCAGGATGGCGGTGAGGTCACCCTGGGGTGGTGCACCTGACACGGACATTGAATTTTGTTGGTCGTCATGGTTGCTTTCCTTTTCTTTCCCCCTTTTTTTTTTTCTTTTTCTACATAGGTGCTTGAGCTTTAACTTTTGATCAAATAGCGGAAGGAGTCCCGTAACAAAAGCATAGACTCCTATCCCTGTAGGCCTACACCTTTGTTCTAGGATCTTCTCATAGCGAAATGACTCGGAATTTAAATTTCCCCCCTCAGGCCCAGGTCTCGAACCCAGGTCCATATGCTTTTACATGGCCTGCACCTTAGCTGGCTGAGTTGCCTGGGTGCACCCTTCCTACTTTCTTGAGATTTCTTGATATATTTAAAAAGTGGCTTAGCTTTCATTCACTGTCTCACGATTGCTTATTGAGAGAAATCTTCATGCTACCAAGTACACCAGTGTACTGGAAAAGGAAATATTTTCTAGAACCCTTCTGGAGAGCAATTTGAAAAATGAAGATGCTCATGCTCTGCAGTCA
Organism: Solenodon paradoxus; assembly: GCA_004363575.1. Classification (NCBI taxonomy): domain Eukaryota; kingdom Metazoa; phylum Chordata; class Mammalia; order Eulipotyphla; family Solenodontidae; genus Solenodon; species Solenodon paradoxus. Next base: position 50,546 of record RJWH01005048.1, on the reverse strand, counting down.
ACTCCAAGACTATTCCCCTGACCAAGTGCACGTGCTCAGCAGAGCCTTGGCCAAGAATGCTGACTGCAGTGCTCTGTGCAAAAAATGGGAATAATCAGGAACCACAGAAATAGTCACACACCGAAGAAAGACACCTGGAACTTGGGACAGTCATAGAGCAGGTCGAATGAATGACAGCCACGTGCATCAAGATGAGTCCCTCTCAACTGAGATGCTGACCCAAAAAGCCAGCGGAAGATTCTTTTAAATTTGTTTTCTATTGTAGTAATTATTCAACACGTTAAAATAATTTTCTAAGTATAGGTTCTCCATTTCTTAGTTATGTTTCAGTACACCAGGCCCTCCCTAAGGGAAGAGTTTTATGTTCATTGTTTTGATTGAAACTTTGAGATACACTCCCAAATTAAGCTACATACTGGTTAGGATACAGGCATATTTGAAACTCTGCGGATGAGACATATATGCTAACTTTGGGGGAGGGAGGAAGAGGAATGAGGTCACGGCTCTTCTGCTCTTCCTTTCCCTAACTCCCCATCTCTTTGAAAGACAGGCAACACATCTTTACTTTCTCGCTTCCCATTCACTTCTCAATCCACTGCAACCTGGCTGCTGTGTCAGGCCACATCACTCAAGTTGCTCTATCTGGTCTCCAAGGCCTCTTCATCGCTACACCCAGAGGACCCATTTCTATCTTCATTTTATGCTCTTCTCTGCAGTATTTAACATAATTAATCATCGGAATGCTCCTGTTCTTGGATCTTATGATGATTTTTTTGGTCCTGTTTCCTCCTGGACTTGGGATTGCTCCCTTCTAGTTTTGCGTTATGAACTTTTTTCTCCCACCTGCTCATTCATAGTAATGTTTATCTTTTTCTTTCTCACTTCTCATATCTGTCCTGGGCCAGGAGGGCTTTCTTTCAAGGCTTCTTCTCACTCCCAGGCTGATGATCCCCAAGTGGTGACCTGTTTGCTCAAATCAGACCTGCATATTCATCACCAGTTCTCCTCGGACTCGTTACAGAGGCCTCAGTTTCCATTTGTCCAAATGAGAACTCATTCTTTGCTCCCTGCCTTCATTAGGTCTCAGCTAGGTTACTAGATTATTTTTTTTAATTACTACATTTTTTAAAATTAATTTTATTTGGTTAAAGGCAAGGTGCAGGCAAAAGTAAAGATGGGTAGGCAGGCAAGCAGGAAAAGAGAGGAGGAAGAAGTTTTTATTTTTTTATTTTTATTTTTAATCTAGTCGTTCATTTTGGTTGCTTCCTCTGGCCCTGGGGTGTGAACCTGGGTATCTCTGGGATGTGTGTGAACTATGCTGCAGCCGTGAACTTGTCCACTAGGCTGCCAGGATGCATCTACATCAGCTTCTTAACTAGTCGCCTTATCTCCAGGCTCATCTCAACCGATCTCTAGAGGGATGGTTTTATAATGCAAATGTCATCATTTTCCTTCTGTATTTATGTCTTCCGTGGTTTCTCATTTCCTTGGGGGTAGATTCCAAACCTCTCGGCATCGTGATTAGGTCCCTTAAGGGCCAATCCTGAGTTCCTGTCCCACTTAACACTTCCTGAGGACATAACTACTTGCATGTGTCAAGCTCTGTGGGGCCCCTGAACTTTTCCATGTGCGGTGCTTCACTGAAATGCCTTTTCCTGCCTCTTTGCTTGATGAACTCCTGAGATTCAATTCCATGATCACCACCTCTCTGAAGAGTCCTGAATCCTCCCCGGCAGATGCAATGAAAGACTGCCACTCTCACGTTCTCACATAAACAAGTGCATAATGGATTTTATTAAACTTTTGTTTCTTGATTAGTATATCCCTGTCCCTACTTAATTGTCACTTCCCTGGGAGACAGGTGCCTGCCTCCTTCACCATTATCTCCTTGCACTCGGCCTGATCTTTACTAGTCACACCATCGATGGATTGAATGAGTGGCATGAAATGTATCAGATAGCCCAAGGCTTACCTGTGTTCCTGACAGGATTCTAATCATGTAAAGAATAAAATGGGGGTGCCCCGCTACAGCTAAGGCGCAAACCAGGAAAGTCATGGATCTAGAAGTCAAGACCAGTGGTGGCAAAAAAAAAAAGGAAGAAAAGAAAAGAATGAAATGAAACTACAGTATTACCTTGGTAAATATGATTTTTAGGTTACCCGGTTTCATTTTATTCTGAAATGCTAACCAGTTATCCTACATCCTTTTAAGTATGAACAGTTCACATTGACCTCCCTCCTCAAAGCAAAACAGGCAGCAATTTCTCCTCTTTCTGTAGAGAATATCACAAGCAGCTACCTTATGGGTGATACCAAGAAAGCATTATCTGTCTTTCTCCCAAAATATAGATGGAAGTTCAGACCCAGGAAATATAAGTTGAGCAGTATGATCTGAAAAATGCCAGGTAGTTACAAAGATTAGGAGAAATATTTGAAAAGGAAACAAAGGGAATACAGGTCCCAGAGATACTACATTTCAAGCCAGTAAATGCTCATCTGAACACTTGAAAAGAAATAAAATTTGTGTAAGATAAAATTAATGGAAAAATCTGCCTCAGGTGTTGAGAACGGCGCAGAACCATTTCCTGAGACATTGAAGAAGGTGATTTAAAAGAATTATCTACTAGAGGAGTGTCTGGGGGTTGGTGCTTTGTCTTATTCTGGTTTTTTCCTTAAAACAAAACTCATTTGTCTAGTTTGCTTTTGAAATCTTTTGTTTCTTTGTTTCATATGAGTTAACGGCATTATTTGATTTCCTCCTTTTTCTCTCATTGTAGCTTTCAGGAAGAGGTGTCCAAGGGTTGCTAGGATTTGCTGGCATATTTTACTCCTGAGGACCCTCTTCCTTTAGTTAAAAATTCATTTGTTCTTTTCTAAAAATGATGCTTGTGTATTTGTGTATGATTATTATCGTAGATTTAGCAAATAAAAATACAGAACACACAATTAAAAGCAAATTTCAAATCAACAACAACAAAAAAGTTTTAGTGTAAATAAGCCTCGTGCCATGGAATATGATTATGGAACACACAAATATTGCATAGGACTTATTTATATTTTTAAATATTTGCTGCTTATTTTATACTTCTATTAGTTCATCACTGAGACCACACACACACTGTCTCTGTCGTTAGCTAACAAATAAAAGGAGAAGATTTAGGCTGAGTCCTAGATCAGCCACTCAAATAACAAGACACCGTTGCTGAAAAACAAAACAAAACACCAATCCACTGAATAAGTGGAATAAAACCAGGAATCCAAGGGGGGATCTCCTTGACAGAATCGATTAGTATAGTTAATCACATTAAATGAGAAAATTCAAGTTTAGGATTATAGCAATAACACAGAAATGAGGTTCACAAAGGAGAAGGACTGGCACAAATGAGTAGCTCAAGCAGCGATGTTAACATTCCGAGAACCTGAGACCAGTTAAGGGTGTCCAGGATGGGAGGGCGGGCCTCAGGCCTGGTTCTCCTTCACGGTGAAATAGGATCACAAGCCAGCCAGCTTGAGACTGTGAAGGCGTTTGCCTACCCACCATTTTGCTCTTCTCAGATAACATTTAAAGACCTCAGGAATCTGTTCCTCTTCAATCCCCTTCACACACTCTTGCTCTCTGCTCCTGGATGGGCTGGCATTGGGGAACGAGAATGTCGGGTTGTTTACACGGCACCCCTGTTCCTCCTGCATCTCAGGGTGCAGGCATTCCCCCGTCCCCTACTCTAATCCGAAACACACATCCTCCCTTCTTTGCTTTGCCTCCGTCATCCAGGTGCTCCTTCTGACAATGCTGAGTCTGTGCTATAGGCAGGAAGGCAAGGCCAGGCCAGGCCTTAGGCCCCTGCACCCCTGCACTCGCACACACCAGGTTTATCCATGGACTGGGGGTCTCCCCCAACTCGGAGGCTGACAGCCCACCACCCAGAGGACAGGGTATGACCAAGACATTTGTTTTCAAGTTACTTTGTTTAAATCGTCCATTTTCAAATTGGCTATTCAGAAGAGAGACATATGCTAAAAATAGAAAAGTATTCTGAAACAAATTGCTAGTAACATTTAATCATCTTTTGTGTTTTTCGTGTTAAAATGCTTTCCTATCTATGATATCACTGATGGTTCACCTTTTTTTTTTTTAAGGTAGCAGTGGTAGCAATGAAGGCCAGTAGGGAGGCAGGCAGGAAGAGAGAGGAAGAAGAAGCACTTTTATTTTATTTTCATTTTCATTTACTTGTTCACACTGTTTGTTTCTCCTTGACTGGGAATTTGAACCCTGGGGTATGTGGCCTGGTCGCTTTGGAGGTGATTAACCTAATGCCTGCCGGTTCATTTTTAAACGTTAAAAATGTCTACTATCCATTCTGTCCAGATTAAAATACATAAGTTCCTTTAAACTGCCAGGCTCCCGGGGACAGACAAGGATTCAAATACAGAAAAATGTAGTCAAATAGTCAAAAATGCAGTTCTCCCAGATGAGTGATTGCAAACCAGTGCCAAACTTAGGTCTGGGCCAGTCTGATGAGATCTGCACAAGTTTTCTCTAAAATAGACATCAAAATAAAAAGTTGAAAAAGGAAAAGACACAAGAGCACTCTGGGCCCCCATCCTGGGCAGGCTTTAATCTGATGTCGATTACAGTTGCGTCTCAGGTAATGATGTAAAAATAAAACCAAGCTTCACAAGTCAATTCGCAGAGCGGACTACTGCCTGGAAGTGTTTTCCCAGAGGACCCTCCTCAAAATAAGCAAAAGCAACATTTGGTAATGTTCTTGCCATGTAAGGCATTGACACCTTCAGTCATCTGATGGCAGAAGATAAAGGCTGTACAAAACACAGACTCTTTGGACGCTTGAAATCTGTCACTAACCTTCAATGCTCTTGCCTTGCTTTTTTTCTGACCATGTCTTCTTCAAGTCAATATGTCAGAGAAAAGATATTAAGTGAATGTTTTCACTGAACAAAATTTCCAAATATCATAATCAGTGCTTACAGTGAAAACAGCAAACTCTCCATCAACTTAGTCCTGCTCCCAAGAGGATTAAGTTACCTGGCCTTGACAGGTGGGAGACTGTGAAACACCCTGTTTTTCCTGCCACAAAAACAAAAATCTAGAAATATGAAATCTCATCATTTGGGATTTGTAACTTTTCATTAGGTAAACCTTATTCCTCAGTATGTTCTTTAAAAGAAATCTCATGATTTTTTTAGAGAAGACTGCCTTTCTCCTTATGAGTCACAACACACGATGTGTGTGTTCCGGGAAGGGGGTGAGTAGGATGAAGAGGAGATTGAACTTTTGCTAAAACGGTGAGAGGTATGCTAATATTTGACCTCCGATTAACCTGGCCTAGTTTTCATGTTTTAAACAATTCTTATTTTTTTTTAAAGAATTATGTGTATATTTATTTATTTAGAGGAAGGAGGCAGGCAGGCAGACAGGCAGACTGAAGAAGAAGAAGCATTTATCCATCCATTTAATTGTTCAGGTTGCGAACCCAGGTCCTTGGGCTTTTACGTGGACTATGCCATCCGGAGCCACAGACTTAACTGCTGAGCCACCAGATCATGCCTCTAAACAATGATTTCTCCAGTGGCCACTACACAGCTATCAGGGTTCCTGGTGCGAGGGGCAGCATGTAAAACAGCTGAGACAGACAGTAAATTACATGAATGCAACGGTTTCAGAGCATCAGCAGGAAGTCATCACTGTTTTGAAGACAAATAAATCAGAGGAAGGAAGACCACTTCAGAGATCCATCCTGTGACCTGTGCAGGCTGGTGTCCCTGAGGACCAACCTGAGGAGTGTCATTGTGCACTTGACATTAGCAGCCCTAATTAAACACAGTTATCCTCCCACAGCCAGGCCGGGGCCTGATGTGTTGACAAGGCTATTTGTTCCTGTTTTGTCCCTGTCTTCTCACATTACCATCAGATTCCACAGATGCTGAGCAGCTAACTGATATTTCGAAAGATATCAGAGCTGAAGAGGCAGACTGTTTGATGGGTCCATATACCTATGAATTTTGCCCCCTAAGGCTTCTTTGCGTGTGAGGTTCTCTAGTGGCCTTTAAACAAACAGGGACCCTCTTCAAGAATGACAGCAAATTAAAAAATCAAAAGAGTTATGCTTTAACTCAGTAACTCTCAACCCAATATACATACTTGCTGGAGCAATTTGGGGAGCTTTTAAGATATCCTGCTGTTCACACCTCCAAGCTGTGCTGCTTGTGAGCAGATGTGGCTTTTAAATTCCACTCTGCTTCCCTCTGATTCACTCACTGCCCTGATAGACTCAGTCACTGATGTGGGTGGAGCTTAAACACCCCGGGGAATTGTGAGAGACGCACAAAGGGGACAAATAATTCAACATAACTAAATGAGACTGTTTGGGTGGACTTAATCCAAAAGTTCTCGAAGTAGGGCCTCTAGACCAGCACCATCAGCATTTTACTAGAAATGAACGTTCTTGGGCCTCAGCCCAGGCTTATGCAGTTAGAAACTCTGGGAGCAGTGCCCAGCAACCTGAGTTTAAGAAGCCCTACAGGTGATTCTCATGCACATAAGCTTCGAGGACCCCTGGTTTAAGCATCCAAACTGTTCGATCAGCAAATGTGGGTTTTAAACTCCAGCTTGCTTCCCTCTTCTCCAGATTTCTTCCGAAGGCATGGTTATCACAGTCCTCCCCAACCAGTCCTGACCAGTCTCTCAGGTGCTCAAGGCTTCAGTGAGGACTTTTAAGCTGTTGTGTTCTGACGTCGACAGAGGTGGCAACAGCTAGACAAGCCTTTGGCATTCAGTTCTCATTTCCGATTCTTCACAAATTCACCGAGGAGGCACATAAAGAACAAGAGGGCAGAATGATTTGGGGGTGAGCCAGGGGGGAGCCATGAATGGGTCAGGTCTGGAGCAGCGGCTCTCCACCTTGGCTGCACACAAGAGTCACCCCGACAACTGTAAGATAACAAGCTCGAGGTTCACCTTTGGCAATCCTGATGCGACGGCTTGACGTGTTGTCAGCTCTCAGGAGTGTTAAAGGCCCCCAGTTGATTCTCAGGTGCTGCCAAGACCAACAACCACTGGAGGACTCCTTGGCTGGTTTTTGATCTCCTAACTGTGAAAAGATATTCAGGCGGACGCAGCTGACTCCATCTTGTGCCAGAGACGCCATCTTACTGAACTTTTAACTTTAAAAAACAAACAAACTAACTACCACAAAAACCAACTCTATTTACTGACTGGTAAGAACCATTTTCCAGTTAGCCTTCTCCAGGAACTGCAGAGATAGTCCTTTTGTTCTCTCCGTTATAATTAAGGCCAGCTTCATTTAAAGTCAATGAACTCTAAGGAATGCAATCTGCAACCTGTTCTGGTTCTCTTCAGCTCTACCATTTTTCCCCTCATCTTTTCCTTTCAAGTATCCCAGCAGGACACAATTTGAACTTATTTGGAGAGTTTGTTCTCCCCAGTTTGCCAGTGTAAAGCTCCAAATAAGCACTATCATTTTATTTTAGCCTCCTCATCATCTTTCTCTTGATCGACATAATACTAATCTGACTCCTTAATCTCTACAGATACAGGGAAGGGTGAAGAGGAGGCAGACTTCTTGAGTTTGGTTTCTCAGCATCCTGAATTGCATATATTCCAGTTATTCCACAGAGCAAGACCAGCTTTGACTGCCTCACCCCTCACTTGTGTTTTCTCTCACTATCTAAAATATCGAGTCCTTTAACGAAGTTGTGCATGGAGTCATTGAGTAATGACATAGCATAACAGATGACAGGAGGGGGAATCCCATTGAGGTCCCATATACCCCTGATGTCCCACGCTTCATTACATTCTCTCACTAATGTATTTGACATGGTAAGGTCAGCAGGGCCGTCTTTCAGTGGGTATATAATACAAATTTTTAACTTTAAAAACTAGTGCTTGGTTGCACATTTGTTCCACTTTCAGAAAAAAAGAGAAGTTAGCTTGTTTGTTTCACAGAAAAGCCAGGTCACTTCCACTGAGCAATGATGCAGCGATGAGGGGTGGCTGCAGGTTCTGCTGAAGGAGCTGCTGACTGGCCTCAGACATTTCCTGTTTCCCACATGCAAGGATTTTCCCCCAGGAATCCTTGCCAGATGTGCAGAATGTGAGCCCCAGATGTATTTGCATGGACACGGTCCATAATCATTTGCAAGTGACTGGGTTCACCGTGCAGCTTCTCACCTGGCTCTTTGAGTGTCTGAAGAGTAAAAGGAAAGGGAGGTGTTATGGCTGAGTGTCATCACTCACCAGCTCACCCCCCTTATCTCCTCTTCATGCTCCCTTAGCTGGCAGAGAGAAGTGAAAGGGAGCATTTCTGAGCGAGTGGGCGTGGGGTCGCTGGAGAGAACTGTGGCAGGGCCACTGGAAAGGCAGAGAGAGCTTCTGATGGACCTGTCACCACCAGACCGGCCCACAGGGCAACCTCAGCCTTAACCAGGCTTTCTTCCTCCTAGTTTCTCTCCCTACTTTGCATGTGAAAGCCCCTCTCTTTACTCTCACACTCCACCCTCTCTCTTTAACCTAGGCAGCCTCAGTTTTAGGCACAGGCCTCACAGGCCTTTTACCTTGAAATACGTCCCAGTTTAGCTCAGAAGATACAATCAAATGAAGTTATACCAGGCAGGTTGGTTCCTGGGAAACAGCAAAGAAACAGATAAGTCTAGAGATGGGGAAAGAGGACGGGTGGGGGGCCAATGAAGGGAGACTCTACCCATACACCAGGTGCCAGAGGGGTGGCGGAGAGTTTTCCCAGTGGTGACTGCCCTTCTCTTCAGTCTGACGCCTCCTTAGGGTAGGAGAGCAGAGGGCCTCCGATTTGGGCCCTGTGGGAAAGGGTCTGAGGGCCCACGTAAGGGCCGCACCGATCGCAAGCTCTGCTCTTCTGAATCCAAATCCCTCTACTTCCACAATGTCTTGGGACGTCCGCAGGTCCACGTGTGACATCAGACACAGCCGCATGGTCCAGGCTCATTCCCTGAAACAGTTCTCCGTTGCTCTGAGGGGATGCTCCACCCTGGAGTTATGCCACGTTGCTCTAACCCAAAAAACAGTGGGTGACTCTGCGGGAACTAACCATGGACTCTTAGGGGCTTTAGCAAGTGTTTCTCAGAAAGAGCTGGGGTCCACAGGGGTGTCTGAGGCTACGCAGTGGTGTTAGGGGCCCACATGTTCATTGGGTTAAGGGTTTCCTTTGGCCCCCTAGCAGAGAAGGACATCTTGTTTTGTTTTTGTTTGTTTTAAAGGAAGGATACAGACAGGAATGAAAGCAAGTAAGCAGGCAGGCAGGAAGAGAGAGGAGGCCGTGGCGTATTTATTTATGTGTTCATTTTGGTTGCTCCCTGCTGGCCCTGGGTTGTGAACTGGGATCACTGGGCTTTACACGGACTGCACCCTCCATTGCAGACTTAATGCCTGAGCCACCAGGGTGCAGGCTCATAATATTTTGGGAGAAAGTCCCAAGCTGCTCTCCAGTGGTTCCACTCTGGCCCCTGCCCACTTAGCTCTGGCTCCTGTCTGGTTTCTACCTTTGTTTTGTCCTCTCTGGTTTCCTCCTAACTCACCTCCATCCCCACGGTGACCCACTCCTGGCTACAGATTTGAGGCCCCAGACACTCTGGCTTTAAAGCTCCCCTTTTAGGAACATTTGATCTTCCTGGCAAAACCCCAAGGACGATCTCCCATGTTTCCAGCTGTCCCCCTTTTTCAGGACAGACAGCCTACCCTGATTTAGCTTCTGACCATCCCTACTGTAGAGCCTGGGCTAAAGGAATGAGGATATAAGGGCAGACCACTCAGAGGAGCTGGGTGCTGTCCCCACCCACTGGTATCCAGCGGTGCCGGAGCCCACTGGACAATAGTGAAGAACACTTGGTGGTGTGATGGAGGGCAGGGTGTGTTGACATATCTGACGAATGGGGAACCTATACATATGAGCTTATTTTAATGTGTAGAATAATAATGCAAAAGACATTTTAAAAAATGCTATGTATCAGTGGAACTTACTCTATAAATGACAGGGTTGTACCTCAGGGGAAGACAATGGAGATTCCATTTCTTCCTTTGTACAGTGAAAATAAAGCGATTGTGAAGATTCAATTAATCTTCATTGAGTTAATCAAAGAGTGCATGTTTATGTCCCCAGCACCTACTAAGCTTGTGAAAAATGCCAGTGACTGTTACTTATGAATTCGAGACTATCACTGCACTGTCTGGGGCACAGGGGGCTGTGAGGAGATTGTCTTAGGAATGTCTAGAGAGGAAGGCTTGTAGGATAAAGAAAAATCAGAGAGAAAGAGCACCCTTGATTCTCATTTACTTAAGCAGTCAGCAGTGATTCTGAGTGATGCTTTATGCAGTAACAAATATTAGAGGCATGTGAGGGGGATGTCATGGAGAGAACTTCTGGCCTCTTACTCCAAAATGCCATGAAGGGTCCCCTTGGCCAGCATTGTCTCCGCTTGAAAAATAAATGTACATAGCCTGGGACCATCTGGTGCACCTTTGACATTTCTCTTTCACTTCTGATTGACCAAACACCCTCCTTGCTCTTGCTAGCTGACTTCCTCTTCTGGGTCAAGTGTGACTCAGCCCTGCTCTCCTGGGAACTCGGTTCTCCTTCCTCGGAGAGGTGCTGGAGAAGGTCCAGTCCTTCTGGGCAGCTCACTCAAGGCATCTGGTCTGAGGACCTTAGTTCCAGCAAAGCTGAGGTTTCTGGGAATCATTCTCTTCCCTCCCCCTCTGTGCTGGGAAGCCACCCCCATTACAGGCAAAGGGGTAAGGCCTTGAGGTTCCCCATCTTGTTCACCACTTCAGAAGCCATTATGTTGCTGCCTAGTGGGGCGGAAAAGACGGTGTGAGGTCCAAAGCTCAAGCTGTGCCATCGGCCTCCTGGGTCCGAGTCTTCACTCCCCCGTGACAGCTCTGTGAACTTGGGCCGGCTGTGCAAGCTCTTTGCCCCAGTTCTTATTTGAAAAAACAGTTAATTTTGGTCAAAGGCAAAGAGGAGAAGACTTGGCTCTTAGTCAATTTTCTGTAAATTTGACCTGAAATAGTCCTAGCTGGAGTAGAACTAAGTCAAAGAACTAAAAAGGAACTCTAAGTATTAGAGGAAGTCCCTAAGCACTGACCTCAGGGAATAGGGAACTGCCACCAACTGCACAGGTGTGTGTGCCCTGCCCCACCTTCTCCTGTCCTCCCCCTCATTTCTGGTTGGTCCGGATAGTTTTGCAGATGACTTTAGTGAAGAGGTTTTCCTGCTGGACCAATGTCCATTCCTGCTTCAGGATGATGCATGAGATATCAAAACTCAGCACATGTGTGAATTCACTCTTGATTTCCCTTATGTCAAAGACATACATATAGAACAAAGTCACTTAACACAGAAGGCAGAGGTCGGTCATGGTAACTATTTTTTTCAGTCCTGCTTTTGGTATGTATACACCAGGAGCAGCAGTTAGTTATACCCTGCAGGTTATAATTTGATTCTATGATTTGGGGTGGCATTTACCAATGTGATAACCAAGTGGATTCTCTTGTCTTGGGGAAAACGGAAATGTTTATCTAGGCAAACCAAAAATATTAAGATGGTGAGCAAAGGAACATTATTATAAATCAAATCAAAGGACTCCATCTGATGTTGTCACGTGGAGAGAGACGGTATTGGGTGGACTGCGCAGTGGCCAGTTCGGTCATTCTTGAAGGCTTGGCCTCGCCCGAGTTCCAGGCATGGTTGACAGCAGCTGACCTATCTGTCTGAATAGCACCTTTTTGCCTTAGAAAGAATTTTCACATAAATTTACCTCATTTTGGTGTGTTCTGATGGAGTAGTGGTTTGGTCACCTGCCTCTGAAGGAACATAGTCCGTGTACATCCTAAGGACACGGGTTTGTGCCCTGGTTCCAGAGGACCCATTAAAGTGGAAAATAAAGTACTTCTTCCTCATCTATCTTCCTACCTGCCTACCCACCTTCGTTCCTGACTATATCCTTCTTTTTTTAAAAAAATCTCATTTGGTACGTTTTCTAAACCCACATGCTGTTTTTCTCCACAGGTCCCAGCATTATGCTATGATAGGATGAAAACCTTCAGCTTATGCTTAGGTCAGCTTATGATTAGTAGATAGCAAGTGAGGAAAGATTTTTCAAATAATCATCAAGCTTATAGTCCTTTCCTGTCCTGTGATAACCCACATGATGGTTTTCTAACACAATTTGAAATTAAAACACAATAAACTTGCTTATAGCTTGTTAATAGGGAAAGTTCTAAGGATTCAGTTTGCTAAATGCATTTCAATATCTGTGCTGCTGAGGGAACGCCCCCTTGAGAATTTGGCTTTACAAATGAGACACATATTGTATTTTTATTTAGAATCCAGGATGACTTCTGTCTGATCATCTCTGAGGCAGAGTCACTTCTCTGAGACATGTGACAACTGACATTGAAATCTCAGCAGTCACTCCAAGGTCAAGGAATTTATTTCCATTGACTTTTATTTAACCTTTCATTAAAAATTAGGACACACACCTTTATACCTAAAAGTGTATGTGACCCATACTTAACTTTCAATAAATGTGACTTTCGATTTATTTGGAAATGTTATTAACACATCATGATAACTTGCAAGAGATGTCCTGGAATATTACCCTTGACACAAGAAAGCGTCTCAATGCCCTTTGCTTAAGAGTCTCTAAAGCATTCGGTCAAGGTTAAACAGTTTACACTTGTCAGATGTTTATCTTGGGGCTCTGAGTCCATTTTCAATATACTCCCAGCTTGAGCTCCATTTATGTTAAATCAATACTCTGTGTCATGCCACACTGGACAACCAAATGCAGTGGATCAAGTTTATCACTGGATGCATGTAGGATAAATTTAAAAATCATTGAAAACATAACATACTAGCTTTGTCTCCATGGCAATCTCAATTTCGTGTGTGTTCCCACAGGTCCTTCTGAGGAACCAGAACAGTCAAGAGATACCCACCAGGATGTGGAAAGCACAAATGAAGAGACTATTATTCCAACCCCATTTGCTGCAGACGCCAGAGAAGCATTCCTTGCAAATACGACTTTTATCCCCATGGAGGAGGACACAAATCCATTAGCATTTACATTAATGGTGGTAATCCCACTGATTTTATTGGTCTTCCTACTTTTAGCAGTGGTAATCTTTGCAATACACTATAAAAGAAAAAGAACCAAACAAGGTAAATATTTTCTGTGTCTCACTTCCAAACAATAACTTCATGTGTTAATGAAATCACTAAAACAAAATACCTTTTGCATTTATACAGAGCCTTCAAGCCAAGGATCTCATAGTGCTTTACAGACATGTGAGTATTATCCTAACACCTGCCTGGTGTGGGGGATGGGATAAGAGAAGTGGGCGGCAGGGGAATTAAGTTTAAAGTTAAACAACATAAAATACTAAGTGATGAATGACATTGCAATGAAGTTTCCCAGAGTCTTTAAAAAAAAAAAAAAAAAAAAAAAAGCCATATTCCTTTCTTTTTTTAAACAACTGATCTTTTCTGCCTAAACTGAAATTCAAAATATATAGCTTCTATCTCTATATCTAATCCTATGGGTCAGATTGGGGTTAGGGCTGGGAAAGCCTGAGATTTTGGGGTCATCTCTACATAGCTGTCACAAATATAGTTTTCTCTCCACATCCCAATCTGATCTTGAAAACCCCTGAGTAAAAGCAAAGTTCTTATTCCCACTAAAACTATGCTAACTTTTATAATGAAATGCCACTTGGCCAAAGATTATTATCATCGATCTTGGATATGTTAGTTCCTTAGGTCAGAGCTCTGTACTCAGACTCAGAGGTACATTTCTAGGAGCAGCAAATGATGGTAGGATCATTTTAGGTCTGAAGCAGACTTGGGTACTTTTGACTTGTGCTGCTAACAAGGACTCTAGTTTGAAAGTTGAAGCCTTTAGAGGGATGAGAACTCCTCGATCAGATGTATGCATACGAACTTGAGTCCATATGCCCCAAACCCACTAACAGGGCACCTCCGGCTGTGTGCTCATGCCCTTGACCTGTGGGCCTTACTCAATGTCCCAGCACCAGGAGAACCTTTACGTTTTTGGCAGGAGCTGTAAATAGCCTTGTTCAGTTATGCCAGCAGGCATTGCAAATGTGAGCTAGAAGGAAGCACTGAAGTACACTACCTTTCATGTCGTGATTTGATAGATCCCAGGGCCGTAGGAAATACGCGTTTCTCTAGTGCTTGAAGTTTCAGGGCGACCACTAACAACGGTCACGTGGGAGCTCCTTTGTAAGCTACAGGAAAAGAAAAAGCAAACAGAGCTTCCTATATCCCAATTTGCAACCTCAGAGAAAGTAAGAATTTTTTGCCTAAATCGAGGCCCCACCAGTGGTCTTAACTGAATGGAGTCACAGGGCAGGAGGGAGATGGGGCTGTCCCAATGGGCTTAGTCTTAAGCTCTTTATCCAGAAAGGATTTTCTGTTCAACTTTATTATGAGACTCTCAAAGTTCAAAAGCCACTCATTCGTGAGAACCAGCCTCTCCCGCAGGTATGGTCTGTGCATCCTACACTGTGGCCACACTGAGAGTATTTGCTGGCCCGGAGCGTGGTTTGTGCCTTCGAGGTGACTCCATGCCTGCTTGCTGCAGTTTTGCTTCTTCTGGAATTCGCTTCTTGTGGGCTCGGCAAGCCGCCGTCCCAGTCTTCAGCGCCCAGTTCTAAAGTTTTCATGAAACCTGGAATAATCACTCCCCGGGGAAAATGAACTGCCACCCCTCAGACCCTGGAAACACACTGCCTGGATTTGGGATTTTGACTTTCTAGTTCCATGATCCCTCTGATTCAGTTTCCTCATCTGTAAAGTGGGAAAATTCATTACCTACTTCATGGAGTTATTGTGAGAATTAAATCACTCTTCTGGGGAAAGAAGTACTGACATACTGTGTTAGCTTCTCTTCTCCTCCTCCTCCTTATTGTTGCTCTTTCCTTTACAAAACAGAGAGCCTAGTGGAAACACATACATTAACTGCTCAATAAACGTTTGTTAATGAAGGAACATTAGAATTTTCTTTAAAGAGCACCTATCCTCAGAGGTAAAAGCAAATTTACACATTATCTTTAATATGAATGGACGCATGGTTTTTAGTTAAATATACCTTGCTTGAAGAAAATGCAACATAAAAAACTTAGAATTTCAAGATAATTGCTTATCATCAAAGTTTTTGATAAAGACAGATTTATTTGAATATTTTTCTTTACTAAGCCATTCTTAATGCCTAACAGATGAATGAAGCAATAACTTGCTTAACAGGTTCACTGCTTACCAGATTTGACTCTCTCTTCAGACAAATAAAATGGCAAAAGATGAATAATCACAGTCCACCCATTTACATTTCAAATTAAAATGCAAGTCAAGTGTGCCCTGATATAGTGGTTAGTCTGCCACCTCCACCAGAGAGCAGTCCACGCGTATCCTGAGAACCCAGATCCATGGAGAGACAGGGAGGGGGGAACAACCAAGATGATCAGCTAAATGAAACAAAGTGATTCTTCTCCTTTCTCTTGTCACCTGCTTGCCTACTTGCTCCTTCATTCCTACCTACAGCTTTCTTTTAAAAAATATATAATATGTAACTATATATTATTATATATAAAACAGATGAATAAAATGAGAATATTTAAATGAACAACATTTGATTTTAAAACACCTTTTTTTGCAGGAAAAATAAAACAGTCATATTGGGTCAAAGCAGAATTTTGTGTAGAAAGTTCCAGGAAGAAGTGTTTGTGTGTGGATGGAGAATCCCGAGGAAGTGAGGAAATAGAAAGTGTTTCGTTCCCCACATGCATGAATAGAACCTGGCATATGTTCTACACCAGTAAATGTCTTTAAATGTGACAGCTGGGGAGGAAGTTGGCCAGCATTTTTCAGAAAGAACACTGCATCTGATTGGAAATTCCTCTCTTTCGTTGGGTGCGTGTGTTTCATGTCCGGGAGAGGAAAGAACTGGCTGGTCACAAGCTGTGCTACTGTCACTGTTCCTACACCTCCGGGCAGTCAATGTGCTGTTGTCATTACGGAACATTTATTAAGTGTCCTGATGTAGTGTGTCTTGAAGGGTTGCGGGGGGAACAGCTGGCAGGAAACCATTACTTTAACAGGACACCTAGCTTTGCTCTTCTCCAAAGAGACACTCTTGCTCACTGTTCAATAGGGAAAGAAGAGAAGAAAAGCAGTCTCCTGCTGGGCTCTGCCCTGCCATCCCCCCAATTCCCCCACAGCAGCCTGTGGTCAAGGGCGAAGAGGACAATAGCTGGGAGGAGGCCTGCTTCTCAGGTTAAGTGGGCATAATGTAGGCGCTGAAGGGGGAGGGCGAAGTAGGTAGGAGAACATGAAATGGAAGAGCTGTCAGGAGGGAAAATGGGGGTGGAGGCTGTGTAAGAGCTGTGTGGGTCTCCCAATTGCAAAAGGAGTAGGTGGCTATTAATAAAAAGAGCAAGGCCAGGTGGAGCGGGCAGGGCCTGATTGCCGAGGACGGATGGACGAGTAATTGGTCTCCCTCCTGGTTTAATGCTCTGCTCTGCAGCTCTCCCAGATGTTTTCCCGTTGCCATGGCGGCTGGGACGGGGTAATGGCTGCGGAGCCGGGGTGATGAGACCACAGAAGGCTTTTTGCTCTGTTTGAATACTGATTGCAGGAGCTTCGCATCGGGTGCATCTGGAGCACTTTCATAATGGGCTTTTAAACTTTTCCACCATCCACATGCAGGGTTAGCTTTTGCTCACCGGGAAGCCCGTAGGTCCCTGGATTGCAAAGATGAGTCCCTGTCCTGCACAATGGAGCTGCGGGGCCCCTTGCTCTTTGAGAAATTACTAGGGGGTGATTAAGCCGGCAAGAGGGAAAGCGGGGAGGAAGTGACAAAACAGGGTGGGTCTTTATGGGTCACCTCCAAGGGAGGTTCAGTTGTCTGAACTCACTTTACTGACAGGAAGATGCCTTAAGGAAAGAATAACCTGCAAAGTTTAGATGACAAAATTTATAGATATCAAATATAAGATGAAGGTACTCCTCTATCCTCATCCAAAAGGTCCCAGGTCCTGGGTATCTGAGGAAGTTTCAGATTTCCATGGGGGCAGGAGGGGACGGAAACTACAACCCCGCAATGGGGAACAGGGATGGCTTGAAACGTTCATGCTCCCTGTCAAGGAAGTGGAGCTGGGCAGGACTCAGGCCGCCGGGCCAGCAGTGCCACCGAAGCTCGCCAACCCACAGGAGATTACAGCGCCTGCTGGCTGCTAGGAGCTCTGCCCCGGGTGCCTGCTGCTTGTGTTCCGTGACTGGGACCTGCCTTTGGCCGCTGATTGCCAAGGACCGGGACCACATCTCTGGTGCACCACTCCTGAGTGGATTGCTTCTCGATGGCTTTCACATCGTAAACAGCACAGTGGACCCATGATCTCCACTCCCGTGACATCATTGCCTCGTTTCTCCTCCCATGTGTTGGTCAGCCTACCAAACTAACCGAGCTGGCCCTGAGGCATGGGGCTCTAAATCTTGCTGCAGCTTTGCCTGGCATCTGATCTGCCGGAAAGCCCATTTGAGAATGAATTTAACCCCAGTGCTGGATAATGCAGACAAAGTTCTCTTCATTTATTGCATAAATAAGTACTGTGCTAGATGGAGGGAGGAGGTGCTGTGATTACATCAGCATGGTCCCTGCCTGAGGAGACTAATGAGAGAACAAAAGGATGAAGTAGAGGAATTGCTCATGACAAAGTGTAGCAATGGTTGAAGAAGCAAGCAAGCGGGTAGCAGGGAAAGAATAGGAAAGAGGGCCCTATCTCAGGCCTGAGGTGGGGAAGCGCTCCCTGAGGCACCAGTGTGTTTCAGTGAGCCTCGAAGAGTGTTAGGGATCCAGCCACAGGAAGAGCAGGAGTGAACGGAGAGTTTCACCAGGTGCCCTTGATGGGCACTCCACATCCTACTCCAGGACAAAGGGACAGCGTCTCGTGTCTCAGTGTTTGACCTGGCATGTCACAAGGAGCTGGAACAGCAGTGTTTTGTGCTGGGACATTTTGGGGCAGCAGACCCAGGAGTGAGGGCTCTTGTTAGACCCTCCCTTTCTTTCTTCCCCTTACTACTGTGGGTAACATAAATAAATCAAGAGGGAAGATGTGATGTGAACACTCTGGGTAGGCTTATCTAAAAGAAAACAGATTTCACTGGATGGGGACTAACCTGAACATGTTTGACTCAAGTTGATTATTGTCCTTTAAAGCCTTACCTGAGGAGCACCCGTCTGGCTCAGGCGACCAAGACGCCGGTGTGTGAACCACATACAACCCAAGTACCCAGGTTCAAGACCTGGGGCTGGGGTAAAAAACCAGAATGAACAACTATGTCTTCCTTTCTTTAAAAAGAATGTACTTGAAGTCATTTCATTCTCTTTATAAAGGCGAATTCATCTGATGTTGAACTAAATAGTTGTTGCTGACAAACAACTCTAACAGGACCTTTTTGTTTATTCTCTTGCAGATGAACTGGGAAGTGAGAACTTGAAAGTGTAAGTCCTCCCTTCTGCTTCCATTCCAGTGGAGTGTTAGGGAGAGGGCGTGAGGGAGAAGCAGATTGCCTTCTCTGGTCCTAACACCCCTGGGAAGTCCCTGCTTCCCTCCCAGATCCTTCTTAACCTCAGTGCAAGGGGGTTCCAGGAAAGGAGAGAGCCCACTCACTGTTCAGGAAAGAATCTTTTTCTAACTGCTACCAATTCGAAACGCAAAGCAATCAAATATCCTGGCCCTGAATATCTCAAGGATATTGTTCATTTACACTGGTTAAAGTTTCTATCACCAGGGAAGATACTTTGGGGGATATTATAGGTGGAGAGCCCAGTTAGAAGGAGAACCACGGTGAGTTGGGGAGGGGAGAAGATGAGGGATGGAGGTGGGAGGAGGGGAAGAGAAAGAAGGAAGAGTAAGGGGTGAGGAGTGAGGAGAGGGAGACTAGGAAGGAGGTTGGGAGACAAATAGAAGAGAGAGAGGGAGAGGGAGATGGGGCGGTGGAGGGGGGTGTGTTCTACACAGAAGAAGGGGTGCATCATCCTCACCCTGATTCAGACCGCATGCTCCTTCCTCTACTCAGCAGTGTATGGTAACCTCAGCACTGGTGCCAGTCTCCTCCCCACCCCAGCCCCACCAACAGGAGGGGGCTTGGGGCCCTGGTGAGTGAGAGCAGAGGGCTTCTGAAACCGACAGCTCTGTTTCTCTAGGATGAAAGAGCCTGGGAAGGGAAGGAGAGCTGATGACAGCAGCCAGTGACAGTGACCCCCTGACTATGGCAATGATCAAAACCCGAGGAAAGGGGAGTGATAGTAGCAAGACTGGTGTGTCAGATGTGGCAGCTCCCCCACGGAAATGAGGCTCATAAGCCTCTATGTGACCCCCTCATCTGGAATCAGTGATGAATGCTTTGTTTTGGTTTTAGGCTTTCTTCCGATCAGAGTTTGGTGTACTCAGAAGTTAAATAGTGCAAACCCCTAGGCCATCTGGGAAGGGTGAGACACTATGTCCTCTTCCTCAGAGTCAGCATTCTGGAACACACCCCCACCAATGAAACTCAGCACACCATATCTCCCCCCATTAAGTTGTTTGCTCCCTTTTTTCTCTTTCTCTTTAGCCCTATTTTTGAGGAAGACACACCCTCTGTTATGGAAATAGAAATGGAAGAGCTTGATAAGTGGATGAACACCATGACTAGAAATGGTAGGTGGCCCCGAAAGTTGTTTTTTCCTGCCCTCTCTGGTAAGAGAAAGCTGCAGCAGTTGATAAATCCCACAAACCCTGGAGGGCAGCCGTGTGAGCCCGTTGTCCCTGCAGATAACAAACGTGGGTCTGGCCTTGCTCAGTGCTCAGTTTAATGATTGTCCATTGTTGCCTCTTACTAGTATTTGTAGATACATTTTTCAAATGGTCTTTTCAAGCAGAAAAACAGTACTTTTTCATGCAAGGAAGTTTATCTGGAAAATGTATCTGGCATTACCTTATATATTATAGAATTTGAAGGCCTATGATTTTAACTGTATCTGGAGATAAAGCTTTATCAAGCATAGTTTACATACATCCGTGCTATGCACACAAACCATCTGTGGTCTTTACATTTTAAAAAGTAAATAAAATTTAGTTCCTAAATCACTCCAGTCACATTTTGAGAGCTTGGTAGCCACTGCTGACCAGTAGCTGCTGTACTGGACACAACTTATCTAGAAATTCCCATCATTGTAGGAAGATCTGTTGGACACCATTAACAAAGCTGGTAATATGGAACTTAAGTCCCAGTGGCTATCTGGCACTAATTTTTAGCATATGACTCTTTTCATTAAATCAATATTTCAGCTTAAAAATGATGACAGCTGTTTTTTTATATACCTTTAAAAATAAGTTATTTTTAACATTCCAGTTAAATGAATAGCTCCACTACATTATCATGTCGCTTGGTTTTTTTTGTTGTTGTTGTTTTTCAGAGAAGAAGGAAGGGAAAGAAGGAAGAAACATTTAAGGAAGGAAGGAAGAAATACCTTTATTCATTTGGGGTTTTTTCACCCTGGTCCTGTGTCTCGAACCCAGGCCCTTGGGCTGTTTGTGGGCCACGTACCAGTGTCTCAACCGCCTGAGACTCAAGGGCACACACCGTCACTTGTATTTTTAACATTATCTAAAAAATATATCCTTGGGTCTGTCAGATTCAATAATCTGCAATGGAGTTCTCAAAGACAGAGATTTGTTAGAATTATTGTGCCAAGTGTCTTTTCAAGATGAAGTTTCCAAAAGATTAGAACTATTTGGCAAACTTACACAAT
Organism: Solenodon paradoxus; assembly: GCA_004363575.1. Classification (NCBI taxonomy): domain Eukaryota; kingdom Metazoa; phylum Chordata; class Mammalia; order Eulipotyphla; family Solenodontidae; genus Solenodon; species Solenodon paradoxus. Next base: position 29,666 of record RJWH01005048.1, on the reverse strand, counting down.
TTCTCACAGTTTCTCATAGTCCAATATTGAGGCTCCGTAAGGCATTCGAGGATAGGGGTGCTCATTGAGATAATCCTTAAAATAGTTTCTATCTTTTTGTTTTTAGTTTGCTAAAGTGATATGCAATAGATGTGTGCTGATGGCCTAGCAGTTAAACCAGGTACAGTCCACATGCATCCCAAGGTCCCTGGTTCAAGACAGGGGCCCCGGAGAAATAATCAAGATGAACAACCGAATAAAATAAAGCGCTTCTTCCTCCCCTCTCTTCCTGCAGGCCTACTTGCCTTCATTCTTACCTATACCTTTCTTAAAAAAAAAAAAAAAAGTTTAAAAGAAGTAATACAAAATAGAATTTGGAAAATGCAAAAAAGAAAAAGCTTCCACCACCTAAAGACAACCTTTTTCAATATATTGATTATTTCCTTTGAAATACAAAACCAGGATCCCATCCCACTCATTAAAACCAGAAAATAGAAGCCAGCTAAAGCAGAGAGATTTTTTGACATAGAGGTCACAGATTCGGTGGATTTTTCCCTCAGGACTGTAATGGCAGTGCCACTGGAGAGAAGCCTGAGGACTAGTTGGCCCCCTCCTTCCCTGACTCTTTTTGACCACACAGTCTGACTGAAATCATTCTGTCTGCCAACACATCAGGACCTCAGGTGAAGTCGTTTTAGTCCAATATCGACCCTGAAACATGCAGATTCTGGCTTTTGGAGTAACAGCAGGGATACTTCAGGGCCTGAATAACCAAGCAGTGATAAATTGTGTCCTTCCTAACAGGGCCAGAGGCACATGAAGTCTTGTGTCTGTGCCCTGAGTGCTTTTTCCATGTCAAGAGGCTTGCCGCCATTAATCTTTTAACCTCTGTCCCTCCCTGATGAGTCCGTGCAGATCAGGGAGATGCATCTCCACCATCTGAGTTTTGTGGTTAGAAAACAGAATCCCAGTGACTAACGATGTGTTTGCTTTTGTTCTGCCTTAGCTGACTATGAATGTTTACCCACCGTAAAGGAAGAAAAGGAATCAAATCACAACCCAAGGTACTTCCAATGTCGACCATAGATTCTATGTGGGGGGCAGCGGGATGGAAACTGAGACTATTCTAGAGCCATTTTGCTCCCCTTCTCTGTGCCTATAAACATTCTGTGACCATTTATGGGGAGGGGTGGGGGGTGTATATAGTGTAGAGAAAAGGAAATATGAATTATGGAAAATAGAAAGTGACAAAGAAAATCTCCTCGTGGCTCTTTAGAATAAATATTTTAAGATATTTCATTTTAAGATATAAAATACATATACAAATTTACATATTACATATATACATACATGTATATAGTATCTATATTACATATATACACAATATGTTCATATATTTTATATTTATATTTAAGCTATCTTCAAAAATAAATTAGTGTTGACATTTTCTTGCTCCTTGAAAGAGACATAATTGAGTCTGCTTCCAGTTTAATCATGAAACTTTCTGATTGTAGCAAACTATAAGCTTGTTTACCTTGGATAAATAGGTGTTTGGTAAGGAAAACGGACAGATTCAGAGTCCATCTCAAAGGAAGTAACTGTAAACAAGAATGAGAAGAAAGAACCTACAAACTGCAAGACAAAATCCCACCTGGTTTGGATGATTAGAGTTGCAAAATTGAATGGTAATAAAAACAGAACAAAAATTCCATTCTACCACTAGGTGGCTCTCCTTGATAGAACATTCTAGGGCACAGGGTTTAGGAGATGAGCATTCCACTACTTTGTTTAAATGATATTTTGCTTTTGAAAATAGAAATGATCATGTTTGGAGTGTTTTCCCTCAGAGCACTGCTTGGTCAGGACAGGGGACAGGCTCTTGGGAAATAAGATTGATGAGTCAGCAAGTCAAGGGGCTTGCTTTGAAGAGCACCTCTGTGATCTGGGGACCAAGGTGTTGGCACGAGTGACTCAGAAATGGCCTGCAAGCAGAGAATATGAGCCTATGACTGAGGTAGGACACTTCTGTTGGAATAAATAGAACAAACCGTCAAAGCAAGATACACAGCATCTGCCTCCTCTCCCTTGGTGTTAACCAGAGGTCCACTGCCAATCATTGCAAATGCTTTCAGACACTGGTCACCAAGCAACCCCTAAGACTGGAGTAGTGCAGTGAAAGACCGGTAACTCGACAGTGATTCAGATGTTCTTCTGCATGTTTGCCTAGACCTAACCTAAGAAGTTGACATTCTCCATCCTTCCCCCACATCACATCACAAAATCTTACTGAGACCAACCTCAGCTCTGATGCTCAAGTCCACACCTCATTGTAGGTTGCAGTCATTGTTGCTTCTCTGGGTACTTAGATTCATCGCTGGTTAGAAAGGATCCTATTCTATTTAAATGAGTTTCCAGATATTAACAAGGAGACGAAAGAAAAAAACGTGCTAGACAGGGTATTATAAAGACTGTCAAAAAGGAATGTTTTGTCTGCATTTCCACTTTTCTTAAAATGAACTTCTATGTATGTTGGGCCTGAGGCTCAAATCACCAGAAAACGCCTATAAATGTCTTATAACTGTAACTCTGATGGGCACCCTTAAATGATACAAAATGGCAGTGGTTTTTACATACCTGCCTCTTGTTCTTTGAAGTTATTGGCAACAAAGAAGATACATAACAGTCGAGAATTGTGTGGTGGTAAAGAGCTTTTTAAAAATCATATTTTTATAATGTTGAGAGTTGGGTCTTTGAAATAAGCCTTAACTCATTCTTTCTGGTAAAGCAAAAAGACAACCTCTTTGGAGAGCTCCTGTCTGCTTAATTGTTCTTGCAAAAGGGAATGTCTCCGTTCTTTTGTTTGGCCCAGAATGATCTGGCTTTAACTCACAGGTCAATGTCAGACCTTCACCTCAGTTCTTTAGGAAGCCAGCACCAGTCATATAGAACGAGGAGTGGCAAGCCCCCACTTTATGGTGCCACCGCGCTTTCTGATCACTTCAAAGGGCGTTTCAGTATTGCAAAGCAGAGCTAATTTTACTCACTAAAAACTGAGAAAAGTACAAGCATGCAGAACAAAGCCTGGCACAAAAAAACTTCTCAATAGGTATTGGTTATTATAATTATAGTTATTAGTAAGTAAAATTGCTGTACAGAAACTCACTGCCTTTTGGGCTAATGAGTTTGCTTCCTAAGGTTGAGACTCATCTGTATTGTGATGGGTTGGTAGTTTGAGGTTTTTTTTGCCCCTGTTTTCCCTGGTGACTTTTTTGGCTCTTATCAATCTTGAGAAAACAGAAACATGTTTGATCTCCGAGGAAGGATCTATTCACCCCACACAGGTTGGTGAGTTTCCACTAGTCCTCTTAGCATTTTGGAACATTTGAAAGGGTATATAATTTGGATGATCTTAGAGTTTGGATAATCTTTCTTTTTGGTTATGATCTCTTTCTGTTTTATATTTCTTTTTCCTGTTGTCCTCAGGACATTGATAATGAGTCAGAATTTGACTTTGAATGTCTAATTCAGGAAATAAGTAGGATTTGTTGTCTCTCAAGTGTGTGAATCATTTGAGATACAGATGGGGAGCACATTGGTCATTGGGTGTAGAAGCAGAAGACCAATCTTAAGACCTGGTTGGATGTGCCTTTGTTCTTTATTCTCCGTCAAGTGGCTTTAATCTCCGAGCTTCAATGTACTCATCTTGAAAACTGGAAATAATGACACCTGTCCTTCTAGTTTCACAGGCTCACAAGAGAGAATAAACCACTGTGTAAGTTTTCAAGCACCATGCAAATGAAATTCTCAGACTTTGGCAAGAGTTCTCCCCACCCCCACCAATTTTTAAAGACTTTTTTTTTTGAGAGCAGTTTTAGGTTATCGGCAAAATTGAGTGGAAAGTACAGAGAGTTCCCATCTACCACCAGCCCCACACATGCTCAGCTTCCCCCACTATTGACATCCCCGCCAGGGTGTTACATTCTTTTCAGTCAATTGATCTGCTCCAGTCTCACCCAAAGTTCCCCACTGACTTTTCCTCAGTGAGTCATCCTTCCACTACATTTAAGCATAGTACCTCTACTGCTTCAGAAAGTATGTAATAATCACTAAAGATTGAACTTAGTGGAAAACACATTTCCTCATCCTCCTGCTAAACAGAAACTTCTGGAATCTATTTACAGGGCTTAGCCCTCCTTGATGCTAGAAAGACATCCTAACAGAGAACCTCTGTTCTACCTACAGTCCACTGTGCATCCGACCCTTAATGGCCTATGTTGCATGCAAAGACATCAGCCCTTCAGCCTTCTCTCGTTAAGCTTCTTCATCTCTGGTCTTTTAGAGTTTTTCCCACATACCCCACTATTTTGCCCTTCCTCTTTGAAGGGACATTTTTCTTGAGCTGTAGAAGCTAAACTTTAGTACAGAATTTCAATGAGGACCAGAGATAGACGAAGTACTGTGGAAAGTTTATCCTATTGTTTCCATGTTTAAAAAAAAAGAAGAAATCGGTACGAAAAGAACACAAGGGAATTGCAGGCCCGGGAAAGGCACATGGGGAAATACAAGTTTTGTATTCTTTGCTCTCACCTTAGCATTTCCCCCATCTAATTCATACCTGTGATGTGCCAGGCATTGTAGGAGGTACTTGGAATAGTGTCAGAGAATAGTGTCCAAGGGTGGAGCGGAGCAGTGATGAGGCCTGTCCTAGAGTTAGAGAGAATTTCATCACTGACTTTGTTGGGCATTGTCAGCACTTGGGGACAGCAAAGAACAAGCCAACTTAGTTGGTTGTAGCATTGTTTCAATTCTCTGTAAAGCATGCACTCCCTCTTGTCTCTCCTTACCCCCACAGCACCTTCCCCAATGACACCAGTGATGAAAACAAGAAAAGTAGAGTCCCTTTTTTCTCACAGTACTTTTAGTCTAGCCAGCCTCTTCCTTCTTCTTGAGGCTTTCATTTTTAAATGGTTCCTGAAAGCTCTGCACTTCTGTGTCTGCAAACTTTGATGAATAACCACAGCAAAAGAGATGTAGATATTAACCAAGTGCCTGTCTTCTGCCCTCTTAAGCCCGTTGGCCACACTAATGGTTTTACATTGAGTAACAATATTGAGAAAGATTAATGAAAAAATAGATTTGCTTCCCTCCAAGTGGATTTCAAATTTTGAAATTTTTAGCAAGATGTTTACATGGCAAATCAATCTGCCAGGTGTTTAGTGACTATTACCTAAGAAACAGTAGCTAAGTTAGAGAAGCTAAATAGCACTATACCCGTTCTGGAGTTATAATACTTCTGCTGTTCTAGCATTTGTGCTCCTGAGCTCAATGGTATTATAAAAATGGGTCACTTCAGTATTTTTCAGGCAATCCTGGTTCGTTTAATACAGAATTTTGTGGATTTATTCTAGTTTCTTCCCTTTCTTTGTCTTTTTTTTTTTTCTGCTAAAGTACATTTGTTGATATCAATTTTTGAAAGATATGAATGTTATGTATCTGGCACTGTGGAGCACATGCCAAGAAAACCAATTAAAACAGAAATAATCCTTCTGGTAAACTTGGAAATGAAGAGGTTAAGTGTCTTGTCCAAGTTCACACAGCAACTTTGTGATAAAATTTTATTTAGAGAAGAGTTTCTTTTATGACCTGCCCTGGTGGCCTAGCAGTTTAGTTCACCAGGCATGGTCCACATACATCCCAAGTCCACAGTTCAAGACCAGGGGCTGGGGAAACAACCAAGATGAGCAACTAAATAAAATGAATAAAAATGTTTCTTCCTCTCTCTTCCTGCCTGCCTGCTCACCTTCATTCCTGCCTGCGCCTTTCCTTTGAAAAAAAAAAGTTTCCTCTAAAACTTTGTTTTTCATTTTCCTTTATGAATTAGCTACAATAAAAGAGATTTTTCTTAAATTAAAAAATATATCAGAGAGGAAACAAACAACCCTTAGGTGCAAGAAAGTCAGCCACCATGACCCTAACATATGAAAGTATTTGGTGGTCACAGTGACCTCTGTCTAGCGCTGTTGTTGATGGGACTGAACCATTTATCCCAAGAAAACAGCTGTTTTTGGTTTCTTCATTCAACTAAATCTCTGTGGCCATTTCCAGTTACTTTCTTTGTTTATTAGTGTCTTTCCTCTTTTCCTCTCTAGCCCCTCAGAAGTCATTTAAAAGTCAACAACTATTAAGTATTGAGTATATAAAATGCCAACTGGTTTCCCTCAAATCTGAGTCAAGTATTAGAGGGATACTAGGTCATAGTTTAGAATCCTGCAAGATGATAACCTTTCAACAGCTTTTTAAAGCGCAGCGGGGTGTGTATGTGTGTGTGTGTGTGTGTGTGTGTGTGTGTGTGCATGTGTGTGGTGAATGAGGGCAGGTATAGTGCATTTAATAAGCCCCTGCATTGCTTGAAGAGTGGCCCAGATTATGTCTCCTCTATGGGCATGATCTATGCATCTTGGACGAATGCTAGGCCTGCCTCTCATGGCAGCCAGATGCATGACCTCTTTCATTTCACCAGGGCCAGGCCTCTTTCGGGAAGAAGAGACATCATATTAATGAAGCATCTAGAGAAAGCCTGATGTAATCGTGACTGGAGTTTGTGCTAAACTGAATTCTGCTCTTCCCCCAAGCCCAGCAAGAGAGCATCATCACAGAAGAAAGGTTTAGTGTGGGTTTATTGCCATCTTTGGAGACAGGGAACATTAGCTGTGGTCATAAAGAAGGATTGTTACGAGATAATCTGGTCAGGAGAACAAAGATGGCTTATCTGAGCATGGCTATAACAAAGGGGTGGTTATGAAACAAGGTGTTAGAGTTTCATCTGTCCTCCTTTCCAACGATATGCTTTCTTAAAAATAATACGACGATGCATGTTAATCAAGTCAATTTGCGTGTACAGTTTGTCAGCCTGTTACTATACAGGCATTGGGAAATGTGTCCCACATTCTTAAAATATCTCTATAATACGCCGAGAAAAATTACTCACCAATGCTGCAGTCATAGATAAGTTGCTAAAACCGGGTACATTCACACTGAAATGAGCAATAGCAGTCTGAAGGGGGATCACTTCTTTTATGTGTTGTAATTCTGTGGCAGTGTACCAAGATATTTTTAACAGGGAACTCTAGGATTTGCCAGAGTTAAAAAAAAAAAAAAAAGAAGTCTGGGATTATTTGATCGTTTTGTAGAGATGATATATAACCATGAAGACTGCAGGGAAGGGTTCTAACTAAAAAAAGGAATGAGCTGGAGAGAGACAGAATGCCCCTAGGCTTGGCTGGTGGACCTGATTTCAGGCTGCTGACTTCCTAGCAGACCCCGTGGCCATGGCACTAGCTGCAAAAATATGCATGTGTGAGTTGCTACACTAGGAATGACCCTGTGTTCCCTAGCTGAAGCAACTTGTCCCCATATTGAAACATCTCTTGTCTGGTGTCATGTTGTTCCTGGTCCTCAGAGCTGTAGCAGTAGTGGCCTGTGTGAGCTCCTGTGTCTCTGGTGCTTTACATAAATGAGCTCTGCAGAGTGGAGAGTATCTCATGCTAAGCCTTCAAAATGCTTGTCATTCTAAACTAACCACATTTAAGAGCATTCGACTTGGAAACTGGAAGCTTGCTTTGGAAGATGGTTTCTTAAAGCCTTTGGATGTAGGGAGCGATGTTTACCAATACTTTCGAGTGAAGATTCTGCAAGATGAGAGTAACCTACTGTCCTATGTCTGATGTCAGCCCTGTCACAGAATACTTTACCTACATTTTCTCATTTATTCTTTACCACATCTCTTAGATCCCTAGTAGGTTCAGGTATGTTTTGCAGGTTAGATGAGAATGGAAAACTTAGGTTAAAGGGCTGCTTTGCCCAAGGTCACACAGCAAGGATGTGGCTAAGCCCTGTTTCAAATTCTGGCCACCTGACCCTGTGCCCTTATCTACTTTGCTTTAACAAGTCCCTTGTCAGGACATCTCAATAATAGTGAGATCGTAAAAGCAACACAAGATTGAAATACTCAGGCATAAATGTAACCAAAAGATGCATGGGGGTCATATAAAAAGAAATTGATCCATTCTTTATTGAAAGACATAAAAGATTAAATGGAGAGAGACATACTGTGTTCCCTAATGAAAGTCAATAACGTAAAAGTTGTCATTTTAAATTCAACTCAAGTTCTTAAAGACCCTAATGAACACTTCATCTGGAAGCATAATTGTGCGTACTTAGCCAGAACAGTAACCGTGTATACTCAGAACCAAATGCAATCAGAATGAAGAGAATAGAAGCTTCAGAAACAGCCTCAAGCATATACAGATATTTACTATATTATAAAAGAAGCATTTCATAGCAAGTAGATTCTTAAATAGTCTTGGGACCACTAACTAATAGTTGGGGGAAACTTGTAGCTCTGCCTCACGCTTTATCTTGAAATAGATTCCAGGTAAGTTTAAATGTCAAAAACAAAGAAAAAAAATCCAGAACAATTAGGAAAATATTCTATAACTTTAGGGCAGAGAATAGTCTGAAGGCATGACACATGCATCCGAAACCATATGAGAAAAATATAGATTTAACTTCATTAAAAACTCACAATTTCTGTTCTTCAAAAATATAATAAAATTAGAAGGAAAATGACAAGTTGAGGTTAATTAAGTATTTGTGATATACATGATGAACAAAACCTTGTCCCATTTTAAATGAGCAAAGAATATCAATAAGTAATTCAGTAAAAGAAGAAATTAGAATGCCAATAAACACTGAGAAAAAAGTTTATTCTTTCTAGTAACAAGAATAAAGGTATAAATATGATACTTTTGGGATTAAAAAATTAAAATAATATCCCATATTGGAAAGGATACAGGAAAGCGATATTTCCCTAAAGGCAAGTGTTGGGAGAAGGCAAATTGTAAAAGCTTTAGGGAAAGGCATAATTTGACAATGGACTGTGCATGCTTTAAAACTGCATACATTAAAAAAGTCAAAATTTTTTTTTACTGACTAGCACTAAACCAACCAGGATTGCAAAATTCCGTAAATTTTAACCTAGCAATGCCTCTTCTAGAGATTTCTGCAATGGCAACAAGTGGAAGTGTGCAAAGATAACACAATTTTTCTAGTAAATAAAAGCTAACATTAGAAATAATGCTTAAACTACTTTGGGTTCTAGTGAGACAAAGGAATGCTCTAGACCTACTGAAAAGATGTTGTATATTTATTAGCAAGGAAAGATGTCAATGAGAGTAGGAAAAGTAGGTTACAGTACAATATCTATAATATTTTTATACAAAAGAATATATATCATGCTCACAGGAAAAAGTTTGGAAGAATAAATACCAACATGTTAACTGTTGTACCATTACTGGTATTTTTGCTTTGCTTCTTTGTATTTTCTATTTTTTAACCCACTTAGAAAAAAAAAAAGGGCAGCTCACTTCCAGTTTTCATTTAATTTTACATAAACACTCTCTAAGGCTGAAACAAATCTGACTGGTTTTCAATGTGAAAATAAAATGTAAAAACTGTTCTTGAAGTTATTTCTGAACAGAACTTGTCTCTAAACCTAGTGTAACAGAAATGTATATGATGATCGGTATTTAATTACTCAGGGCAAATGGAGAATGAGTTAAATGATGCATGTAAATAGATTAATAGTGATTTACTTTTAAAATTAAAACTTTATCTAGGGGATCAATTATTTGGTGAAGGAAGAACTGGAATGAACTATATTCAGATGTTGATTTATAATGGCACATGCCTGAAACCTAGCTGATGTTATTATGCAGTGTTCCTTCAATGAAATTAATTTAAAAAATGAAAATTACTACTGGACGCAGGTCAGCTTTGTATTATACTCTGCTTGGAGTAGCTGAAATTTCAAGGTAAGACCACAGAAGGAAAACATGCAATTCAGAGACTTACGTTCTGTAGATATGGACTCCTGCATCTTAGAAAAGTTATCTTTTACCACCCAATTTCCAAGAAATGAAACTTTCTTGCTCAGTCGAAGAATTGTCCAGGGCGACTTAATTGAAGCAGGTGTGGCATCTACTCCTCAGATAACAAATTTCTCAATGCTGACTCAGGCTTCCATTTTATTTTATTGTGTGTGTAATTTATTTTGTTTTATAAAAAATGTCTTACAGAAGTAACATTGGTTGAAAACATTATATAGCTTTTCTTTTCTTTTAAGGAAAGGTGCAGGCAGGAATGAAGGTGAGTAGGCAGGCAGGAAGATAAGGAAGGAGATTTATTTATCTTATTTAGTTGTTCATCTTGGTTGTCCCTCTCGCCCTGGGTCACAAACCTGGGTCCTTGAATGAATGTGAACTGCCCCAGCCAGAGGCTGTGGACTTATCTGCTAGACCACCAGAGTACATCTAGGTTTTCATTTTAAATTAGTTTTGCTAGAGAAATTGTTCCTTTGTCTGCCCTCTCCTTTTTCTGTTAGTGAACATTTATTAGCACTTCTTCCAAACCTTTCCAACACAAACACAAACACACAAACATAGACACAGGGATTCCTCTCCCCATTCACAGATCCTCCCTGCCCCCTCCCTTCTTCCCTCCCTCCCTCCCTCCTTCCTTCCCTCTTTTCCTTCCCCGTCCATCCTCCCTCCCACCCACCTCTTTATCAAGTTGCTTCAAGGCACTCTACTACACAGGATGACACTGATGGCTGTCAGAAGAATACAGTCAGCCTGTCAGCAAAGGAGACACCATGTTGACTGCTACCACGCACTTCCTTGGAGACAGAGGTCACTCTGAGTAGAGATGTGTTAGAATTTGCAGGAAGAGCATTCGACTAAGGAGAGAAGCAGAGCAGCTGCTTTCCAGGAGGCGGGTGGAAGTGTGGACTCACTGGGGAAAAACCACAGAGCCAGATATTTAGCAAAGATAGCCAAGTTCGAAACAAAAGCACAAATTAGCCAACAGAACAGTCATGTCCAAATACCACATGTGTATGACGTCTGCTGACACCCCAAGATGCCTGGTGATTGAATTCTTAGTGACACCAAGCCGCCACCTCCAGGTCCTTCATGGACAAGACAACGGGCTTTGGAAAACCTGCCAGAGCCACAAACTCTGGAGGGGAAACGACACATGGAAAGAATTTTTAAAGGAAAAAAAAAAAAAAAAAAAGGAATTTGGCATCTATTCATAGGGAATGGGATTCGATTTAATTAAAGCGGGGAACCCCCAACTCCATCTGGTTCTCTCCACATTGCCACACTGGGGGGAGGGTTTGATATTAGAGCAAGAGCTGGAGATTATTTCTTGGCTTTCATGGATTTCCTCCTCAGGGATCAAACATAAAATCCCAACGAAACTTTGGGAAATTGTAAACTGGTCACGGTTGACTTCCTGACTGTTTACGCCTCCTGGAGTCACCTCCAGAGTGGAATGACCAGTTCCCAGTAGCTTCTTGAAAATCGACTATTTTTCCGGTTTTTTTTTTTTGACAGTGACAACGAATCCTAGTGGTGCTATGAATGGTGTTATGTTTTCCAAGAGAAACCGCCCTGGAGGGAGCCAGCCGGGCCTGCCAACAGAGGATGAAGAGGATATGAATTTAATTAATTTCACATCAACGCAAATACAAGAACCTTTTGCTGTTTCTTCCAACGCCCACTCTTCCTAATGATGGCGTCACCTGTACTTGGAAGAATGTGTGATTGAGAAGTACTAGGAAAGGCCTGGCTGACAGCCATCGCTGCCCTGAGGGTGAAGGAGCCATTCACCTCTAATCAATGGTTGCTCCCGCCTCTCAGCCAACCTGGAGCTGACTGTGCTCACTCTGGTCATTGTTACCTTTCTGCTTCATTCCTTAGGGTTTAAATCAGGAAGGTGTTTTATCTGTGCTTTCCTTCTGGGTCACCTTATTACCTAACTAGCTTTGGATAATGTCTTCTGATTTCTCAGGTCCTCCGATAGGTCAATTACATTCAGCAGGAACTTTTCTCAAGGAATTATGTCATGGAAAAGACAGTCAACAACACAACTGTCTCACTAGACACCATCCCAGGGGCTGGGTAAGCTCATTTCTTCCTGCTAAGAAGACAGCAAAAGAGGTCAGCATCTGAGGAGATGCTGTTTGATGACAGTTAGACCCAGAGTTGACCAGATCCAGTCACCCTTGGGAACTTCTCAGAGGAATATGAATCTTCCAAGAAAGAGTCAATGTTTTCCTTCCCAGCTAAAATCATCCACTTGTTGACATTTCCCCCAAGCTCCTTCTCGTCTCCACACGTGTCCCTTGCATGTGATTTGTGAGTATATGCAAGTGGGTATCATCTGTCACCTTTCTGTGTCTCTGAGAGCCTCAAGGTCACTTGAAACAAACAGAATGGGAGTGGGAAGTCTCTGTGTCTGTGGCAGGTATCACTCATCTAGCTTCGAGTTCCCCTCAGAACTGCTCTCCGGAAGGTCACCATTGGTCCATCAGAGATGATATTTTCCGTGATATCTGTGACATTCTCGTGCTTGAAGCAGTGGCACAGAGTGCAGAAGGGTCTGTTTATCACTCTCCCTCATGTAAAATCAATCTCCATTTAATTCTTAATTTTCTAACGCTGACCTTTAAAGCAATCTAGCAAATTGGGAGTTCGCTTCTCTCTGACACCTGATGTTCTAGTCCAGGAAAGAAAGAAAGAATAGCACCTTTATTTATTTTTCTCCCAACAAATAAGCTGAGGGGAGAGGAAGTTCATCAACATTTGCTGCTAAATTTTGGGCCTTGTATTTGAAAGGTTGCCAGAATATGTAAGAAAATGTGCTCCTCTCCTCCCTTTCAGAATCCCTTTAACACTGAAATATGCTGATGATTTTAAAGCCCAGTTTCCAAGCCAGGGAGATCTTTCCACTCAGTGGAATATCTGGCTGTGTTTAACTGCTGCTATTAGGCCATTTGGGGACTGCACAGATCTTTGATAAATGAACATCTTCATGGTATATAATTTCAACAGATTTGTCTGGTAAATCCTCATTAGCGCATCCTAATATGGTTTTCACTGCTGTTTTGAATATTCACATTCAACTTATGGCCCACAGAGACTCTCAGATATGCATGCCAAAATTGTCATTTTTGGAATCATCATCGCTGCCCATTTTGCTGCTTTTTGTCGTCAACATTTTGATTCTCAGAACTTCGGCTGGCTTCTTTTTGACTCTTGGTATCTAAGATTTTTGATGAATACTTAAGCCTATCCACTGATGAACTTTAGAAGATCTGAGAAGTATAAGGGATCCTGGAATCTCTCTTTGATGAAGCAATATTTTATGATACAATAAAAATACTTTCATTCAGTATTTAAAATAACTTCAAATTCCAGAAGAAGCAAACTTGAGCAATTTGCCTTTGAATTTATATCTGAAAAATGCACCAATCTCTATAATTGCACAACATACCGGCACTTTTGAAAATGAGAGTTTTTCCTGCAGGATATTTAAAGTTAGGGTAGGCCCCAGCAGTCCGGGGTGAAGTCTAATACCTGTACCTTTTTATTACTATCCAATCAATATGCAGCCTACGTTTATGATCATTGTAAGAATCGGTGTTAGATCCAAGTTTAATTTGCTTAGTAAAAACCTCATTCATTTGTTCTAGTTCGGTAGCCAGCGAGGAACAAAATCTGACTTGAGAGTATTTTAAAGCTAGGTGAGTTGTATTGCGCTTTCATATTTTGTGAGCAGATTAGGCTAACAACCTGGCCTAGACGAACAGATCAGGAAACTTGTTTTAATAAATATGTAAAAATATCAATCTGTCGAACTCAGCAACATGACTCCTTTCTCTGGGAAAGCGATCATTCTTCAGACAAAAGCGCAGGATCACCCTTGATACCCATGAGGTGTCAGATGCTTCAGCGGACGCCTCATAATGGCTCCTGCGGTACAAATGGGTGCTTTAAAAACCACTTTGCCTGTTCTTTTGTTTCAGTTGTTTAGCCTGTCGGCCTGTGCCTGGAAAAATGCCCTTATGCTGAGTAAACAGCAAATGTAAGATTTATCGTTCAAACATCTGTCAGAATCAGTACAGATTCTGAATAGAGTAGAGTGATAAGATATGGTTGCATGGAGAAAACCTTGCTGAAATTCTCGTGGTGGGGAAAACACTGAAATATTACACTGAGTTACATCTTCCCATGCTCCGTATTCAAATTCAGAAGACACTCAGGACAAATGATAGGATTTTCCATTTAATAACGCCAGCAGGTGAGGCCGCTTCTAGACATTTCTTCTTCAATAATCAGAAGGGTTATGATACCTTAGTGTGGAGTGGAGTTAGTTAAGTTCGTTATTAATCGTTGCTTCAACCAATCAGTTGCCTGAATTAGGGTGGTGTTTTTTTGTTTGTTCTTTTTGAACAGCTTTTTGACATTGCCTTTATTCAACCTTGTCTGGCACCAAAGTTTCATTTTTTTTCTTAGTCTTCTGGGGTGATTATTTGTAGATATCTGGTGGGATCGTTTTTTTGTTTGCTTGTTTTGTTTTTTATCTTATTCCCTTTACAAAATAAGATGTCATATTCATGAGATAGCAACCCATACAATTATATAATATATAATTTTTATCAACGCTAAAGAAGGTTTAAGCTCTTTTTGAAATGAGATTTTAAGAACTTAAGTTCCTAAATCAAAATTTTACAATGACATGAAGACTGTCATCTCAGTGCTATACAAGATTGGAAATCCAGTGTCAGACTGTTTAACGACCGAAGGTGGATGGTATTTTTACAGTTGAGCTGCAGTCACAGAAGGTTCAGTTACTCATCCAGCTCCGTTCATCACCATGGGCTTCTGGTGCTTTATAAATAATTGGACTTTTTTACAAAAAGCACATGCTTTGCATTTTTCACTTCTTTGTTCTGCGTGGAGAGGATTAAATAAATGGTATGTAAATATTATAAGCAGTAAGCAACAATTTTTTTTTCCAGTGTAAAGATCAGCTGAGAGTAATCTCTGTATTGCTCTGGCTTTGGTAAAACCCCTGAAATTATAAATAATATCAGGAATATGTGTCAACTCTACATGTTTAATAAATGCCAGCTTTCAGAAAGAGCTTGGATTGTAGTTTTCAGCAAGTTGAAAATGAACCTGGTAGTATTTAGTATGTATACATGTGTGTCTTGTTTTTAAAGTTAAGTGAAGAAAATGTAAAAATATCCTGTATTTGACTTTTTTATTTTACAGGTAATGTGATATATTTCCTCAGGAATCAGTAAGCTCATCAGATGTCATATTTACCCTTGGCTTTTGTTCCAACCACATACAAATTCTATCTCAAAAGCTTTATATAAGAAGTGGTCCCATTGTTACTGATTAGAATTAATTTGCAAAACTACCCAAGTTTTAAGACTGATTGAAGGTTTTAGATTTTTCTCCTACCTCACTTGCTGAGAATAACATGAATAAGAATATTTTCCTCCATCTTTATGATTTCATAAATATCATACTTTTTTATAAAAATGAATGAGTACATGTATATTTATATGCTAACATTCTTATTTGGTAGTGACAGACTGAAAAACATATCTGAACTTCATTGAAAAAGCACTCAAAGATAGAAGGAAAGAATATTTTCTACATTCGTGTTTATGTCATTAATGCACAACAATATTTAGAATGAACGTTTGTTTGAAGGTAGGATAAAGTGAAGGAGTGAATTATTCATCTTTCTAAAGGAAGAATATTAACTTCTGTGGCTATGAAAAAGCATTGCTACCTTCAGTATTGCTCTCTTGATCCAAATGCCTCTTTAAGTAAAGCAATACCACTGTAAAAAATTCTGATAGAATTGAACCTGTTTTATATAAAATTATCTAATTAATTGAATTTTGTGCATATTTAAAATATATTATATATTCTTGTCTTTTTTCAAGTTTATAAAGTATGTTTAGATTGAGGAATAAAATTTTAATTGTAAATGAAAAGTAAAGATATTTTTAGTAAAAATGGAAAAATCTTGGAGACTTGCTTTTTTCCCCCCCAATTCCTTACTTTTCTTCATAGTTTTTATTCTAATCTCATTTTCCACACCTTGACATAACAGAGCAAGGCTATATAGCAGGTTCATAGTATGGTGACAACATGAAGACACACTTGAATCAAGATGCATTCTTAAGCACACCATGGTGGAGCAGAGGTTAGGTCAGTCACCTCTGAAGGAGCACAGTCTACATACCCCTGGGTTTGAGTCTCAGGTCCAGGATGACGCAACCAGTGTTGCGTGTGAACAATGAAATAAAAACAAGGTAAGGCACTTCTTTCTCCTCTTTCTTCCTGCCTGCCTACTTACCTTCATTCCTGCCTAAACATTTCCTTAAAAAAAAAAAAGATGCATTCTTACAGGTCACAGAAATTTATCAGTACATCAACAAACAACAAGCAGAAAGATTCTTCCTCAAAGTCCCAATAAAAGTAAAACCTGGTCCGTGATGACATCAGTATGCCTCTAGAGTCTGCGGCAACATGTATTTCATTCCATTTTAACCAGAAAGACTAAATGTCTAAAGCGTTGAGACAGGTCAGCCTGCAGATGGCTTAAACCCAGAGAGTACATGGTCCCACAGAGTCAGGGCGTGATACTGAGAGAGAACACAGTCCTCGCTAGGATTTATTGTGTGTATCAGAAGTTAAGTTCAACCTCTGGTACTAGAGGCACACAATAAAATTATTTTAAACAAGAGCTTTTTAATTCCACATATGGAGCACAGAGGTAAGGTGGGATGGTAACAGCCTCAACCCCCATTAGTATTGCGTCTTCATCCTCAGTGTTGCCTCATGATCCAAGGTGGCTGCCTGCGTGGCTGTCCTTAGCTTAGACATTGATCCGTAGTCCACTAATTTTCAGTAGGCGGTAGAACTGTTTTCATTCACTACATAAATCAGAAGCCATGACCCAGAGCAGGTTGTGGGTGGGACAGAAACAAAATTATGACTACTTAGGGTTAAAATGAGACAGATTAGATTGTGAGCATCTTGAGGATAGGGATCAAGTCTTTATTGGGCATTTCTGTATTCTGAGTAGGCTTGGCACTAGCAGATGCTCAATTATGATGGAAAAATCAATTGCCCACTGAGCTAAGAGTCACTATATAACTCAAGTACCTAATACGTCTTTATCACCAGTGAGAACAGGACTCAAATACAGAATCAATCATTTTCCATCATGATTTTCTCCCCTCCGTTAGCTGGTTGAATACTGTTTTCCTCACTTTCCATCTCATGATGCCTTTTTTTTTTTTTTAAAGGAAAGGTACAGGCAGGAATTAAGGTGAGAAGGCAAGCTGTCAAAAAGAGAGAGGATGAAGAAGCATCTTTGTTTTTATTTAATTTTTTACATTGTGTGTTCCCCCAGGCCTGGATCTTGAACCCAGGACCTGGGGATGTTATGTGGGACTGCTCCCAGGTGGACTAGGCCACCAGGGCACACCCATGATGTCATTTTTAACTTTATTTTAAATTATTCTATTAACTGTGTGCTTTATTTTTAGCTATCTTAAATCCAATCTGGATGGAGGCAGAGAACAGTATTAACTAAACTAAAAATCAACTGGAGGTAGAGGAACTCAAGTGGCCCCAACTTGGAGAGTGAAGGAATACCACTGAAGCTACCCATTGGCTCATAAAAATCCTCCCAGCACCAGTTTCTGTCTTAGTAATGATCTTCTCTTGCTTGCTCTCCAGATGACCCATGGAGAAAATAAATATAAGTTGTATTAAGAAAAATAATAATCTATATTAGGTAATGATACCAGCACAAGTGTGGGTAGTTTCTTCTCTGAGGGAGAAGGTAGAGGAACCAACTAAGAGATGCTATAAATTCTTCTTGAGGTGTTCCCTAGTCAGCACTGAACGTAGATGAAGCTGACCAAGACAGTTAATGGGGCAGATAGCAGACTCTGAGACCCATTTATTTCTCATCTCTGTGAACCTGTGTAGAACTTCCTCCCTCTTGTTACATGTGTCAGCTGATTAGTTTTTACCTCACATGAATGTGGCTTTCTGTTCATAAGCCACCCCATTCCATTCTATTCTTCCTCATTGATCAAATTGCCCAATTTCCGCCTTCAGGGAGCTAAGATACGTGTATCTAGGAAGTAGTCAACTGAATTAATGTCAAGACTTGTGCTCTGAGTAGGGCTGGACGAGGAGAACACGGTGGGCCAGGAGTGGGGAGAATGTGAAAGAAACTTCTTGTGGACCTCTCCGGTTAAACAGAGAGAAATCAAGATTAATGGAAACCAAAGGGATAGACAAGGAGTCAAAATCTGGGGCACAAGTAAGAGGCAGGGGTTAGACAGAAGCAAACTAGAAAGGGTTGGAGGCAAGATAAAGAGGCGCTGGGTGATTTCTACAATGGAGCTCAGCTATCCAAAGTCTGCCTTTGGTGCAGGCAGGAAGTAAGAGAGAGGAGGAAGAAGCATCTTTATTTTATTTTTATTTACCTGTTCATTCTGATTGTTTCCGACCAGACCCAGGACTTGCACCCAGGGGTATATAGCCTGTGATCCTTTGGACGTGATTGACCCAACCACGGCATGTCCAATGTCTGCCTTTATTGGCCACTGGATGTACAGGGAATGGTGAGCAGCCTGGCCTGGTGGTAGAAGGGTAGAAAGGACACTAGAAAATCAATACTTTCTCTTTGTGAGAGCTGGCCATCCTTCTTGCTAAGTTGGGAAACCCAGTTCCAGAGAAACAGGATGAAGAACGATGCTCAACTAGCTCTCATACTCACACAAATCAGGGCTCACATCGTGACTCCTGGCAGAGCTGTGGGAGTAACTGGGTCACCTGAGGGAGAGGTAGGCCACCTACATTTCTGGTCAGTCCAGAGCAGGGGATATGAGGTGTGAGCAGGACAAGGCCCAATGCTTTCTTTGAATCAATAAAATCATTTACCCAAAACAAATACACTTCTCTGATTTTCTTCCTTTAAATAAAATGTTGGTATATTTGTGTAAACAAGACTCTTGGTTCTAGTTAGAAAATGTGTCATTCAAACTAGTCCAGAACAAAAGGAAAAGCATGGGCTCACATAGCTGAATTGGGCAGGAAGTTGCTGCCCTCAGGACAATCAGGCACAACTAATTGAGAGACAAGCAGACCAGGGAATCAAACACAGTAAGACTTCTTCCATGTTTTTTTCTTCATTCTTCAGACAACTTTCTCCGTGAAGCCATAGCTATTGCAACTAGCATCTCCAGAGATCTCGTTTCTTCCACCTTTACCATCAGAGTAGAAAGGAATCTCTTTCCCTGCCTCAAATTTTAAAAAGAATTTCAGAAGCAATTAGATTAGACTCTCTGGATTTTATGCCTACTCCTGTGAAAACAGGTATTGGAATTGACACATCCCCCTACCCCCGCCATGACCACAGGTTAATATGTATGTGTGTGTGTGTGTGTGTGTGTGTGTGTGTGTGTGTGTGTGTGTGTGTGTGCGTGTTATACTCATTGGTTGGTTGGGGGTGAGACTGGGGTTAGTTGTGGCAAAGAGGATGCATGGAGAAGCATTTTCTAAGGGAACCAGAGTGCTCTGGCTAGATGCATTGGGGTGGAGTCAAGCTCACGGAAATCCACTACTATGTGGTTCCTTTTCAATGCCACTCACTTATCCATCTTCAGAGAGTCACAATTTGACAGTGGGGCCCAGTCTCAGGATAGTGGGTTCACTGACTGATGCTGTTCATTTTCTTTTTGTACAGTTTTAATACGTTCTATAGCTAATATGTATTACCTTAGTAATAGAGGTCTCAAAAAAGAGTCAGTTTTCATTAACCAATGCAGAATATTAAGAAGAAAAATATAAAAATCCTAATTTTAGGTCTGATAGTCTTACAGCATAAATGTCCTTTGAAACTTCATTGCAAAGCTGAATGAATATATTTAGGTGACCAAGACCATTGTTTGAAGAAAGGGAAAGGGTTCTGAAAGGAGAGGAAAGAAACCCTCCAGGACTTGTTCCACAGTGTGAGATATGTCATTACTTCCCCACATCCATTCCTGTAAACGGCTGAACTTGGACACATTTTGCCCACCTGCTTTTGGGGACTACGGGAGACTCAGGACAGCTTCTGGAACTTATTCATCTTGTGACTTAATTCCTCATGCAGGGCAGAGGCAAGGGTGTTGAGGCAGCTGTCAAGACCCTGAGCAAGGCAGAATTGAAAGGTTTTCTCTCCCCATGTTGTACAATGTCTAATCACTTGTGCTCCTTCCTTCCTTCTTTCCTTCTCTCCTTCCTTCCTTCCTTCCTCCCACCCTCCATAAGTATCATTTCACATGAAAGAAATTTTGAATAGAGCAAAAGTGTCTTCCATTTTAAATTGTTTTCCTTGTGGACATCTGTAGTTGCCAAAATTTCTATAATGAACACATATGTCTTTCATAGAGTAAACAAAGTTATGGAATGTAAAGTCCACTTAACATTGCCCCCTAAAATCATTCTTAATTCTTCCAGCCTGGCAAAACAGTTACCAATTTTTTGAAAATGGAGTGTTTTAGAGGCTTCACCTATCTCTTTGCAAGAAAGAGAGAAGAGCAGCTCCAGGAATGGGATTACATAGGGTCACTTCTCAGGCAGCCCAGGGGTGTCCAAGGATTCCTTAAAAAAGGGTCCAGGAGCTCTTACCAGCTGCTATGGAGGATTTCAAAGGGTCAGCTAGAGAGGAAGCCATTAAGAAATCCACAGAGAAAATCCGGGAAATCTTCTTTCAATATGCCACTGGATTCATTCATTCAGCAAACACAGCCTGAGTGCCTACAATGCACCACATGTTAAAGATACAGAGGGGAGCTGGGATAGTATGGGAAAAACCCTTAGCCTCAGGGGTCAGACTGCTTGGGCTTTTATGCCAGCTATGTGCCTCTGGCAGGTTCCTTCACCTTTCTGTTCCTAGTTGCCTAAGATTTTTGCAAGAACCACGTGAGTTCATCATTGATCTGCGTGAAGGGTCTGAGGGTTAAGGGCCTAATTGTGGAAAGGGTTGTAAGGTGCTGTAGTGACTACTACAGTCTCTGCCCTTAGGACTCTTCACAGCCCTGAGGCTGAAACAGCACCAGCTGAAGTCTGAAGATGAAGGACCTGCTGGGTTCATTTGTTAAGATACAGAGTTGAAGGGCAGCTCCTTGGCTGAACAACTGGTAGGAAATCCTGCAGCCCAGACCTCTGGCCCCAACAGCCATTTTGAGGTCATTGGATCACGGACGATACCTTCACATATTGAGAATCATTCTTAGTGGGAATGACAGGAGGGTAATAAAGACTTTTATTGAATACTTACTCTTACTCTGTCTTGGGAAGTTGGATTTCAGTCAGCAGGAGATGAGGCACTCTTGCAGACTTTTGAAAACCTAAGCAGAAATTTCAGCATTGGGTTTTGGAGAAAAATAATCTCAATTTGTGGAGGGCGAGTCTCAGGAAGAGAAACAAGTGACAGGGAGCAAGTGAACCAGCAGAGGGAATGGAGGAAAGAGAGGACACTGACAACAGGATCAGGCCCCTGCCCGCCCTCCCTTTCCATTTATAAAATCCTCAAATGGCTTCCTGTTGATCACAAAATGAAGCTCATGGACTCTCCCTTGTGGCTCAGGCAGCTGAGATGGCTGGGGTGTGGACCACGTAAAGCCCAAACACTCAGGTTTGAGACTTGTAGTCACTGGTAATTAGTCTATTACCCAACTAACTTAATAAGTATGCTTCTTTCTTCCCTCCCTTTCTTTTTCTTTCCCTCCCTCTTTCTCTCCTTTCCTCCACCCTTCCCTCCCTCCAGCCCTCCCTCCTTCCAACCATTTCTCCTTCCCTTCCTCTCTCCCTCCCTTCCTTCTTCCTTCCCTTCCTTCTTCTCTCCCTTCTTCCTCTCTTAAAAAAACAAAATGAAGCTCAAAGTCCTCACATAATCTGAAACCTACCTCTACCTCTAGGATTCCTTGTGGTTCCTAGTGTTTCAGCCAATCGCCTTCTTTCAGTTCACGGAATATATTCCCTCTCTCCTTCTGGCTTTCTCACCTGCTGTTTCCTCTGCCTGAAATACAGCCCTCACCACCCCTCACCTCCATCCCTCAGCCCCCACCCCCTGCCTCTTTGCCACATGAGGCTCCTTTCATTCTCCCGATGCAGCCCAGCCTTCCTAACCTCTGGTGTGTGTTCTCAGTGCCTTTCTGTGCAGCACTGTGATACTGCAGTTGTACTTTTGTTAGTGTGGTTATTCAGCCCATGTCTATCTTAATTATAAGCTTCATGAGAACAGAAAAATATCTGAATGGCTTGCTCTTGTCCCCCTAGCAACCATCACTTCTTGAAATAATATGTCCTCAACGTGCTTGATCAATGTATGAACAATGTGTAGAAATTGGTAATGATCGAATAAGAATAAAAGATAACACCAGACTAGGAACACCAGTGACAGCAAAAGGGGCCTTGCTATTTATTGCAACAGGGAAGGAGGAGGAGCCATTTTCCAGGGAAGATTATGAATCACACACTAAGTCCAGGTCTCTCGGGCCATCAATATGTCCAGCAGACAGTAGCAAATTGAGCACTAAAGTTTAAGGAAAATGTTACAGACAGAGGACGAAAGAGTAAAGAGTTTGAGCATATGTCAGTGAGAATCAGTTTGCCTGTACTTAGGGGGAAATCCAAAGGAAGAGATACATTTGGAAGGTTCTTCCCTACCGAAAAGAAGTCTGGGAGCAGGAAGTCTAGGGCTGGTACAGTGACTCCATGGTCATGAGAACCTGTTCTCTCTGTCTTCCTCTGTCACCATTTCTAGCGTGCAAATTCTGTCCCTGAAGTCACCGGTGGCCTCAGGTGGCTCTAGAGCTCAAGCCATCAAAGCTGTCTCTCTGGCAGCTGGAAGGGAGATGAAAGCAGCTGATCCACATACCTCTCATTGACCAAATCTTGGAAGATGGGTGCACCTTGCTTCGAGGAAAACTGGAAAATGTAAGCTTTGAGTAGAACGCATTGCTCCTTGAACAAAGTAGAGGATTCTACTGCTAAAGACCAATGGCTGTCAGGTGGCCAATGACGGATTCCAACAGAGGAAGCAGTGGCCTAGATCAGACAGCTGAGGTCACAAAGGAAATACGAATTTTCATCTACGTGCCCCCAGCTAAGAGAGTGCCCCTCTCAGTTAAGAGGAACAGAATTTTAGAGCAGCAAGGGATGTCGGTACTGACCTAGCTCAGACCCTGCATTTTGTTGATGAAAAACGGAGACTTGGATGGCATCTCACAGCAAGTGGGTGGCAGAACTGGGGTTGGGAAACATGTGTCCTGGATGAAGTGATAAACAGAGTGGAGACCTCCATCTGAACTTGACTGAAAAAGCGTTGACTTTAGGCAACATTACAGTGACTCAAAGGGCAGATTAGCAGGAAGCGTGCTTGGATTGGAGTCCCTGCTGTGTGGCCTAGGGCAAGTCACCCAGCTTCGCTGAGCCTCAGCTTCTCAGAGTACATGGAGTAACAGGCATTCCACATATAGCAGTGGTTATTAGAAAGCAACACATCTTTCTCGTTCAATGAACGCATAAAACATGAGTGAATGACATTAGAACGGAGAACTCTCTCTCTTAGATACTTGTTTGCTAAGAGATATAAAGCTGGATAAGTAGCTTTTTCAATGCCTTAGTTTTTGTTTGTTTGTTTTAAAAGAAAGGTGCAGGCAGGAGTGAAGGTGAGTAGGTAGGTAGGCAGGAAGAGAGAGGAGGAAGAAAGTATTTTATTACATCTTACTTGTCTCCCCCGTCCCAGGACGCACACCCAGGACCTTGGGATGAATGTGGACTGTGCCCAACCCCTGCTCCACCAGGGTGCGCCTCTATGCCTTCCCTTTAAATCCCATTACTCTAGCCTTCCACATTTGCCCTAGTAGCTGCTTCCTCAGGCTGATACGACAGCCTGCAAAGCCAAGTCAGTCCCCTCGGTGACATCAGATCCCCTTATAAACACTCCCATCCTCTACAGGATTAGCTTGACCAGCTTTCCTCCACTCCTTGAGTTCATTTTCCTTTTCTCACCTCAGGTATCCATTCTCCAACTCCTCCCCTTACCAGGCAATATATTTTGGGTGATTACTTAAGACTGAGCTTACGACTGTGGGACAGTATGAAGCAGACAATAGTCCTAGACTCTGCTTTGAATTACTTCCATTATGATGATGAATGCAGGACCCATAATGACATTTTCTAAGACGCCATTAATTTTAGGTACGAGCCTGATATCTGAACTGCAGTTACCTGTCTCATTTATTGCTCACCACTTCCCCAACTCTGTCATTATCTACTCTCTGCTACTTTACATAATTTTGTGTTATTAGTATTAATGCTTCTGGAATTAAACAAAATCTAGAAATAGTTACATCTAGGATTTTTTTTAATCTTAAAAAAACACTCCCTCAACTTAGTTTCAACACTGAGATAAAATAGCATTAAATTATCAAATGCAACATGCAAAATCCATCCAAGTGAGAGCCTCATTAAAATTAATTTCTCTTCATTGTGCACATACCGGATTCCAGGTTTATTTGGAAATGTGGGATTTATGCCAGCTGTAAAACATGGCAGTAAGTTCCCCTTTGCTGTGACCAGGACAATGTGCCAGCTGGGGAGGAAACGGAACTCAGCGTTTGCTCGTCTGGGAAGATTTCACATCCAGAGAAGATTTCACATCCAGAGAACCTGGAGCTGTCTCTGCAGGAAGGCCCCTCCTGCGCTTGACTCCTGTGGACAGCTGCTTCAATTTACCACTAACTAGCTGGGTGACTTTGAGAAAGTAGTTTCACCTCCCCTGGGCCTCAGTTTACCCATCTGCAAAATAAAGAAGCCTGAGTAAATCATTTCGTAGTCAACTGTGTTCACATTAATGTGTACATACAAAGTATCAGAGCGGCTTCTGGAAAATGCAAAGTCCTGAGCCACCACCCCAGAGGCTAATTCAGTCCCTTGGGTTTTGGGCCAGACCTCAGGGGGTTTGACTCAGAGGATTTAATGAGCACCCCAGATCATTCTTAAGCAGGGAACCACCATTCTGATTCAGAGGATCACACATTGAGCAATCCACTCTAGGCTCTTATCCGGCTTCCATATGCTGTGGAATCTTCCTCTGCGACATTGGAAATACAGTCAAGGAGAGCAAGGGAGAGGGAGGAGGGAGAAGGAGGAAGAAGGAAGAGGAAGAAGGAGGAGGAGGAAGATGGGAGGGAGAGGGAGGGAGAAGGGAGGTGGATGAGGGGGAGATGGGAGGGAGAAGGGAGGTGGATGAGGGGGAAGTGGGAAGGTGGGGGAGGAAAGAAAAAGAAGAAAGAAAAAGATTGAGACCCCTGTTTTTCCCTGAGAAAAGAGGTGTATCGGGCAAACGAGGAGACTCCAGGACTCACGTCTTTGCAGGGACCTCTCTACCCATCTGGCACACACACTAGGGAGGCTGCCTTTTATTAGTTAACTCTTCCCTGTGAGTGGCTGTCTCATCTCCTTTCGAAATGTGAGTCTTCCAGCGGCAGGTCTCCTCTGACTCACGGGACATTTTTAGCAGCCCCTGCAGTGTCAAGTGTGCCCCCAAAGCTTGACAAGACACCAACACATTGAGACGCGAGTGGCCTGGTGTCCCGGGAGAGGCTTTCACAGTTTTCCATCGTAAGACACCTTCCTCAGGCAGCTTGCTCTCAGCATCCAGCTGCAATTACCTTCCAAGACCAACTCCCTTCGTTATGGGTCTGCTAGGAAGAGGTGCAGAGGCCTAATTTCCCTTGAGAGGTCTTCTTATTGCCAGTTGAGGGTGACGGGTACAATAGGGCATTTGGGGGGCATTAATATCAGGGACTGCTGAGTATGGGAAGTTGAAATGATAACAACAGTGGCTTAAACTCACTGCGCCTGGCAACATTCTCAGTAATTTACAGGCAATAACTCATGTAAACCGCCCAATAAACCCCTGAGAGAAATCTTATTGTATTCATTTTCCAGGAACCGAGGGAAATTGCTGAGGGTTACCTCTCCAGGAGCAAGGGCCCGAAATTCCAGGCTGCGTCTCTGACTGCAGCCCATTCCCTTATGCACAGGGCTCTCCTGTTTCTCATATGTCCCAGGCATCTCCCCTCGTGTGTCAGCTGGGGCCTGCAGCCCCAATGGGCTCCTTCGCCATCCCTTTTCCAGTTTTCTCATTTGCATCTTGGTTCTGCAGGAGGGCTGTTTGGAGGGGGAGCCAACCAGAACAGAATAGTGCCCTGGGGGACGTGCAGGGCCAGCTCTTGCCCTACTTCACAGTAAACATTCTGGGGAAGCAGAGCCTGGTGGGCAGGAGAACATAGGAACTGCTCAGCACTGATGATCAGTCCCGAGGGGGTGGGGGTGGGGGTGGGGAGGGCAGGCCATGCGACTCCCCAAGAAGCTGGAGCCACGCCCAGTCTGCACACCCTGCCCCAGTCACTTTCAAGATGCAGCTCTAACGCATTTTCTTGTGAGATTGCTCTTTTTGAAAAATTGGACATTTCAGTTTTTGTTTTTCTTTTTAAGGAAAGGTAAGCAAGTAGTTAAGCAGGCAGGAAGAGAAGAAGAAGGAACTTATAAAAACAATTTTAATTTAGTTGTTTATCTTGGTTCCCCACCCCAGGATATGAACCCAGGTCCTGGGGGTGCTTGTGGACCGTGCTCAGCTGAAAGTGGGAGACGCAACAGCTACTCCACCATGGTGGACCCATTTGAAGGGTTTTTTGGCATTCACAGAGATGTGCAAACATCCTCACTCTACCCACCCCACCGCCCCCGCCCCCAGTAAGTGTGCTCCTCTTATTCTTCAGTGATTAGACAAAAAAGATCAAATGCCTTATGCATATAAAGCTCCCCCTGCAGGAGGTGAGCCGGAGAGATTGCTGTGTTGATGACTCACTGCCTGGATTTGAAACAAACACACCTACAAAGATACACAGGGTGTAGACTCAGTAAATAACCACCCGACTGGCACTTCTGAAACCCTTTGCTGCCACTGATTCATTCTCATTTTTTTCCCATCATTGTTCACTGCTTTATGCCTTCCGACGCAGCAGACTGTAGCCTTCCCCCTCTACCTACAGAGGCTGGGAACCATCGCTGCAGAGGGGAGAAAGCAGGGCGAGGCTAAAGAGGAACATCTACAAAATAAATGAACCATTCATAAAAACGAGCATTATGACCAAAAGGAGCTGTCTGCCAGCATCTCCGTGTAGATATTAACTCTGCTGCCAGGCTCTGTAACAACAGAGAATTAAGCCAATGCATCATCTTTTTAGTGGCTGCCCGGTTGATCTACTATTAACTTTAAACAACCAATTGTGAAATGAGCACTTCACTTTGCCATAATGATGATGAGGCTTTGCCTGCTACCATTTTTCAGAATGTGGGCTTGAAAATTGGTAAAATAAATTCAGCTGTGCTTAGCACATCCTTACAGCTCTCCAAAGGAGGCAGATATTCAGGTGGGAGGGGGAGACTGCTTAACTCAACCAGCTTCAGGGAGTCATCTCCATAAATTCTGAAAACCGACTGTATTTTTCTTTCGCTTAGCACATCTTTCCTTGGAAATCCCAAATGCCAGGATGTGGAGCCTTTTGCTGTCTATGCGAACAACTGCAGATGGCTGCATTTTCTGCGCCCTGAAAGACACATTGCGATGCCCATCTTCTCCTCTGAGGCCTGCAGCCTAGGCAGGTGATAGTGTGAAAGAGACCCATCGAGCGCCTTCACGTTGGTTGACAGTGGGGCCCCAGAGAACGTCGACGTCCCAGTGCCTCATTTCGAGCTTGGCGTCGTTTTGTTCTTAGCTCCTCACAGGTGGTGTCCTCTGGCCTCTTTTGTGAGCTGTGACGCTCCAAAAAAAAAAAAAAAGCAGCAGATTTCCACATGCGGCTGGTTCCACACGCGGCTGGTGGAATGGGTGTCCTGACTTTGCAGCCATGCCTTGTAAATCTCTCCAGGCTACAAGCTTGTGTCTGTCCCCTGTGGTTCCCAGAACAATCACAGTAAACACTGACAGGAAGGGCCATTATGGTCGCTGATGTTCTCACCATCTGGAATGGTTACAGTTGTCAGGCTGGGAGATGACTCACTGTGCTGAGGAATCATTTCTCTAATGGCAGCCCTAATCAGGAGGGATGAAACCGTTGCTAAGTGGGGTGGCAGGAGGGAAATACCCTGCCAGATGAAAGGGAAGGCCACTGACTGGCTTTGCCCAGCAGCCCGTCAGAAAAAGAAGCAGCGTGGAATGTCCTCCTTGGTTCCATCTAACAACTGGCCATCCTTTCTGGCAGGAGAGGGCCGGCCTTCAGGAGACTGGGCTGTTTCTCAGAGGACCTGTGCGTGGCTGTTCTTCCTCCCTGTGGCAAGCTGGGCCTGAGGAGATGGAGGTCTTTGCTGCTGGAGGCTTAGCAGCTTCGAGGGCCAAGGGCAGCACAGACCCATGTGGACAGGGTTCCATTTGCCCCTCCTCAGCCCAGTGTACAGAATTAATACTGTTCTGTACAAACGTTAACCTCATCACAGGGATCTCCATTCCTGCCACCTGCATCCCTGAGCAAACTCCCCTAGACGTCTGGATGTTCTGAGGGGGTCACCAAGTGCCTTCTGAACCCAAGTGTGTGCCTGGCAACTGGGAGCCCTGCAGATAGACGGGAACCTCGGCAGAGTGCCCGCCATCAAGCGCTTACGGGACCTCCGTCCAGGGCTTGGAATCCGCTCACCTTACAGTCAGACGTGGCTGTTTGCTTTAAGCAGAATGATGATCACAATCTGAAATCTTGACCCAGAGGGGCAAACTGCTCCCTTTCCTCAAGAAGGAGCCTGTCTTGTCAGGAGACCTTCCGGCACCAGAACCTTCCATCAATAGTGGGCTCGGCAACCAGTAGGGAAGTCAGCCAGAAACGAGCCTGAATCATGGCGCTGTTTGCTGACTTACCTGCTCGGCCTGCAGGAGACAGGAAGGTCACCCCACCCCAGCAGACATCTCTGCCGATAGTATCTGGAAGGTTCCTCAACCGGGTTCAAATAAATCAACTCCCCCACGGAACAAAATCTCTGTATTTTACAACACGGTGACCTTAAGGCACAGACTCCAGGATACTTGGTGAGGGACTCATGACGGAGATGATCAAAACCCTGAGTCTTAGGGGGAGTCTGTCTGGCTCCTGCCTGGCATCGTCCAGTGGCTGGTAAAGATGTGTGTCCGCTCTATGTGTTTCTTAGGGCTGCCATGACAAAGTACCGCAAACCGAGTGAAACAAAAGAAATCTATCCTTTCAATGTTCTGGAGGCCAGAAGTTCAACAACAAGGTCTGGCAGATGTGGTTGCTTCTGGAGACTGGGAGAGACTCCCCTCCCAGCTTCCGGTGGTTGCTAGCAACTCTTAATCCTCCTCGACTTGTGGCTGAGTCACCAGTCTCCCACTCCCTTTAGGTCCTGTTTCCTTGCCCCATGACCTTGCACTTGTGTTTGCCCTGCAATAGTCAGTGGACAATCGCCACCGACCTCAAAACCGGCTTGAACCAGCTTCTCCCAAGATGGCGACCACAAACCGTGCGCAAAAGTTGCTGTGTGCGCTAGTGCCACATACCTGCACATACCCCCTGGAGCTCCCACCTTCTCCTCCAGGGACAAGGAGCACCCACCTGCACACGCCCCCCGGAGCCCCCACCTTCTCCTCCAGGGACAAGGAGCACCCAC